>BLSH010166058.1:276864-302817 GCA_018402905.1 Glandirana rugosa
TATATACGTTTATATACGTTTATATCACACCGGGACGTATTTATTCCCTGCACAACCCTTCTTATACGTGCACAGGGTACTACTACAGTCACGGTTCTACCTATCTTCCATACTACCCTTATTACTATTTTTACTTCTTTCTTTACTACTTATTTTTATTTTTTTAAAAATATTTATTTTTTTTATTTATTTTTGGTCTGTTAATTAATTACGTGGATACCACCAATCACGTACACATCCCTAGTACTACCAGCGTGTACCTACACCCATGGCTGGGTGTCGGTGTATGCCGAGTTACCGTCAGGTTCGCAGTACCTAATGTGATTACAGTTATGGTCACCGAACCGTACCTTCTATCCATCTTGGCACTGACATCATCATGGGACACGTGCATATTCTTCCCAACACGTCCCTTATTTATGCAGGGCCACACTATATTTGCATATATTTGCATATATTATGTTCACATGCCTTATATATTTATATATAAGTACTAAATACTATTATATTATTATATTATCATTCTCTGTTTAAAATGAGGTACCCCTAAATATATGTTTTGCCATTCTCTCCATTCCTGCTCATGCAGCATACTTTTTCATGTATGGTCTGTTGATTATGTATTATGCTGTAGTATGTACATTTATTGTATATATTGTTTTTCTTCCCTTCCTCCCCAACTTTCCCAGTTTTCCTTCCCATTCCATTTTATAATGTTATTATTTCCGTGCTTCATTGAATTACCATCCATTTATATTATGTATTTTACCACCGTCCATTTTAATAATTTTTTATTACCATTCACTCGCTCTTATTACCACTGGCTTACCACAGCTTCCTTGATTTAAATGAAACCATGGACTCACCGACTCTGATTTTAGTTCCTGAATTTAGTTTGAGTTTTAGCTCTATCAGCCCCTGTCCGCACTCTTCTCGCCCCGAGTGAGTTGCCTCTTAGCTCTGCTTGGACTATTAAAGATGGCCAACATTGAACTTCCTGGTGCCTGATGAAAGAGCGCGGTCACTTCTCGTTGTTTGAACCGCACGCTCAGAAACGTGTTGCACTTTTGATGACGTCACGCCGCTGCGATACTCCACAGTGAGCTCTGATCGTCCAGTCCAGCGTCTTGCCGGCTACAGACCACAGATACACCTCCTGACTGTACTCGATGCTTCCTGGTGGGGACGGTGAGCTGTTGACGTTCCCTCTTGGGACCACTTACATGCACTTTTAATAGATGCCTTTGTGAGTTGCCATGCTCTAGATTTTAAAGATGTTATTAAAATGTTTTACAGTCTGCACTTAGAAGCGCCTCTGTCCTTGTTTGTTTTTCACAGTGGCCAGCGGCTTCCCCACTAGAGTGCAGCTTCTACCTGTGGACTGGTGCTTCCCTCTCTGTTTCTCCCCTCCCCCTCCATTCCCTGTGCCTTATTACTGGTATTGTAAATATTGGAGAGTTCCTTTCCACACTGTGCGCCTTTTTCCTTGTTATCCTTTCGGTTGACCTGCAAAAAACTTTTGACACTGTCGAATGGTCTTACCTTTTTGAGGTCCTGGGTAGATGGGGATTCGGCCCTAAATTTTTACACACTCTTAAAGCACTTTACTCCAACCTTTCAGCCACTATTAAACTACAAAACTTCCTTTCCGAGCCGCTTAGTATTCACAGGGGCACCAGACAGGGCTCCCCTCTCTCCCCTTTGGTTTTTGCTATTGCCATTGAACCCATTGCAATCGCTATCAGGGAACATCCCGATATTAGGGGGGTGAACAGTGGATCGCTTACCCATAAATGCGCTCTTTTTGCGGATGACCTGCTGCTGTTTATCTCCTCTCCCCTTATCTCGGTCCCGCACATAGTTAAACTCTTGCAGGCTTTTGGCTCCACCTCAGGGCTTAAGGTCAATATGGCTAAATCAGTGGCACTAAATATCAATGTCCCGGAGACTCTGATACACCAGATTAGGACCCAGTTACCTTTTCCGTGGTCTTTTCAACAGATTCCCTACCTGGGTGTGAAATTGGCAGCTGGGTTTGACCTATTATACTCTCTTAATTATCCTCCACTTTTTAAACAAATTGAGGACGATTTGCGTAGCTGGGAGCGGTTGGGCCTCTCCTGGCTGGGTAGAATCAATACAATTAAAATGACCCTCCTTCCTAGAAATCTATATTATTTTAGGGCTCTTCCTATCCCCGTCAGAAAGTCTCAAGTTCTCAAGATCCAAGCCCTGATCAAAAAATTTGTTTGGGTTCATAAGAGATATAGATGTCCGGCTGAGATCCTCTGGAGACGTCGTTCCCAGGGGGGACTCGGCCTCCCAAATCTATGGCGTTACTACCAGGCCGCACAACTAGCTCAGTTCTCAATAATTTATGCGAGGTCCAATAGACCAGATTGGGTTGGAGAGACAAGCGGTCCCCCACAATACTCTAAATTATTTGGTGTGGGCAGCCCCCAAGACCAGGCCAGCTATTCTATCCCCCACGCTCTCCAACTCATTAGCCCTTTGTGATCACCTTTTTTAGTATCACAAAGCTGGCCTCCGCAGTCAGGCCTCTTCAGCACATCTTTAATAATCCCCGTTTTCCGCTGGGTCAAAATATCCGCTCCTTTCACAGGTGGACGGACAAAGGCCTATACAGAATTGGTCACTTCCTCACTGCATCGGGTCCCATCTCCCTTGACCATTGCCTGGGCTTTCTGGATATGCCCTCTTCCGAGAGGTTCAGATTCCAGCAAATTCACCACTTCCTAGCCTCTTTATGTAAGCTCAATCAGACCTCCACCGGTGCCTCACCCTACGAGAAATGGTGTTCAGATATCACATCTCAAAAAGGAGGGATCTCGATTATATATGCCTTGCTAGTGGATCTTCCAGAGAAGCCGGCCTATGCTAGGAGTTGGGAGACTGACCTGGACCTGAGATGGGATGCTGAGACGTGGTTCTCCCACTTTCTGAGGGCCTTCAGGGGAATAGTAAATATTTCCCTGATGGAAGCCAGCATTAAGGTGATTACAAGGTGGTACCTTGTCCCCTCACGTCTTGCGTCCATGTTTCCGAACTCCTCGCCTCTTTGTTTCAGGGGGTGTCATCTCTGGGTTCCTTCTACTACACCTGGTGGGAATGCCCCAAGATCAGGGGCTTCTGGAATAGAATCTTTTCTATGTTAAGGAAGGTGTTAGGCCAGCCCATACCGCAGACCCTTGAAATAGCCCTCCTTAATCACAGATCGGAAGGCCTCACAAAACCCATGGGTAAGCTCTCTCATTTATACTACTGGGGGCCAAGCTCACCATTGCTAAGGCCTGGAAAAAAACATATGTCTCTGTCAAAAGGGCCAAGAGGAAGATTACATGGATCATGATCCAAGAAAAATATGCAAATATGCTCCTAGACTCCTCTCCTAAATTCGAGGCGATTTGGGAACCCTGGAGGCTTTACCTTAACTTGCCCCTTTGAACCTTGTTCGGGTTCGGACGGGACCTCCCTGATACCTTTCTTTGTCTCTATCTATTCTGTTCCTATTCTTCTTTTCCACTAGCCTTTCTTCACTCTTATTCTGTTTCTCAGCTTTTTCACTTATAACAGGTTGTTTCACTTTTTGATTGCACACACAGTGGTTTTAAGGGCCCATTCGGGCCTGGGGGCTTCCCCTGGTCACATGTTATTGTAAATGTTTCTCCTGGGGGGGGTCCTGGGGGGACCCGGAGCATTTCCCGGCACAGTTTGCTCCCATTAGGGGTGCTGGGGTTTGGGTCGGGTGTCGCCCGGGGGCGTCACCCTCTATTCCCTTCCAGGTTTTATTCCAGGTTCAAACAAGATTTATTGTCATTTAACTGTATTTATAATCTGATATGCAGAGAGCTTCCTCTCGCTCATTGTTCATATATTTCATTGTAATTGTGAAATACCAATAAAACTTTCTAAAATAAAAAAAATCACAGAAAAAATGTGCGTAGGGTACCCCACAGTCCATACCAGGCCCTTCAGGTCTGGTATGGATTTTAAGAGGAACTCCACACCAAAATTAAAAAAATTGACGTGGGGTCCCTCTAAAATCCAAACCAGACCCTTATCTGAGCATGCAACCTGGCCGGCCAGGATGGGGGGGACGACTGGCGAGCGCCCCCCTTCCTGAACTGTACCAGGCTACATGCCCTCAACATGGGGAGTATGGGTGCTTTGGGGCAGGTGGGGCTCTGCACCCCCCACCCCAAAGCACATTGTCCCCATGTTGATGGGGACAACATTATCTTCCCCACAACCCTGGGCTGTGGTTGTGGGGGTCTGCGAGCTGGGGGCTTATCAGAGTCTGGAAGCTCCCTTTAATAAGGGGGCCCCCCAGATCCCACCCCCATGTGAATTAGCATTGGGTACATCGTACCCCTACTAATTCACCAAAAAGTGTCAAAAAAACACAGGAGACAATTAGAGACAAGTCCTTTATTAAAAAAAAAAAAAAAAATAAGTGTCCCCCGTTGTAATTCATCGTCTATCGTGGCATGCAATGGATCTGAAAAAAAAAAGCTGCAACAGCTCCTCCTCCATGGGAGGGCTCCCACTGACTGAGCTCGCTTTGTTTGACAGTTTATTTATAGTGAAGTGAAGTGACGTAATTGAGTGACCGGCCTCTCTGACAGCACATGACGTCAGAAGGGGGCGGGGTCACCCATACTTCACCGGGTGGCCCTGCCCTTCACTATAAATAAACAGTCAAAACAAAGCCAACGCAGATGGCGGCAGCTCTCCCATGGAGGACAAGCTGGGTGTGCCGTCTGTGGAATATGCATTATGGGGCATTCGGCAGGACCAAAGTCGCTCCGAACACCCCATAATGTTCTAAATTTGGGGATTGGGCGAACAACGGAAGTTCGGCACGAATGTATGCTCAGGCTGAACTGTTCGCCCAGCCCTACTCAGTAGTCCAATCCCTGTACCTTTTGCAGAATATCAGTCTGTCCCTGAAGTTTTCCCTGGAGAGAAATGGCTTTTTTGCTGCCCCTTCTTAACACCAGGCTATCCTCCAAAAGTACTTGCCTCACTGTGCATGCAAAAGCACTCACACCTGCCTGCTGCCATTCCTGAGCAAGCTCTGCACTAGTGGTGCCCTGATCCTACTGAATCAACTATGGGAGACGGTCCTGATGCTTGCTGGACTTTCTTTAGCACCCTGAAGCCTTCTTCACAAATGCAGTGGAAATGTTTTTTGTGGAATTAAGTTCATTTTCATGGCAAGGAGGGACTTTGCAATTAATTGCAATTCATCTGATAATTCTTCATAACATTCTGGAGTATATGCAAACAGCCATCATAAAAATTGAGGCAGCAGGCTTTGTGAAAATTAATATTTATGTTGTTCTTAAAACTTTTGGCCATGGCTGTATATATAAATGAATGTGGAAGAAAGAGTACAGGGGGTCCTGGTAGGTGTGAATACTATACACGATGCCTAAAAATACTCATACTTCATGATCTGAAGAGGGAAGGGGAAAGGGGGTGGGGGAAGAAAAAGAAAATTGGGGAATTACATGATCAAACTAAAAAAAAAAAACTTCTTTCCCCTAAAATGAGAAACATGCATTAAGGCTGAAACAGTGCATTCTGTGCCCATGAGTGGGCAAAGCTTTAGGAAAAAGCTGGTTGGTAAGGAGCGGGGCCGAGAACCTGGCCGCAGCATCCTTAACAATCGATGAGTCATCTGCTTTCAAACGACTTACCCGCTAATAGCTGAATAAAAAAATTTGCAGGTAAAAAAATAGTAATAAAAATGGCGAGTGCCCCCCCCTCCTTAACCAAAACATCTGTAAATGTACCAGTGTCCAACCAATAAATAAATAAAAAAATGTAATGCTCCCTGCCTCCCCCCATGCTCGCATGCAAAGGCAAACACACACCTTGGTCCTTTACGCATAAACACATGTGATGTATTGTTGCAAATGTCAGAGCAAGAGCGATAAATCTAACATGAGGCCTACTGTGTAACTCTAAAATGGTAACCTATAAAGACTTATAAAAGATTGACTATGAAGATTTTTTTTTAAAAAAATTACGTTTGGCACCATTTTGCAAGCGTGCACAATTTTAAAGCGTGATATGTTTGATATCTATTTTCCTGGCATAACAACATATTTTATATTTTACCGAAAATGTGGGTATTATATTGTCTCTGTGTGCATTGAAATTCATTAAAATGTATTTATGCATTAGTGTGTAAAATTGTGTTTAAAAACTGCTGCGCAAATACCGTCACAGAAGAAGCATGTTCTGGTGCATACACCAAGACCCACCTCCATCCTTAATTCTAAGTAGAAACAAACAATTGATCATGGGACTTTAAATGAGGGGAGTAACTTTTTGAGGTTCACACTTTATTGTACACAATTGCGTAAAACGATACACAACTTCATGCCACAGAAGGAATGATAATAAATACTTTACAATAAAACCAATATAGTTCATGTATTGCGCAATATCCTGTGCGTAATAATATAGGTATCCGGGTGAACCGTATAATGCTCTTGTAGAGGAACAGAGTATATAGAATCTGTGGAGCTATATGAACATCACTATATGGCAATGGGTCATAAGTATGTATTTAAAAATATCACAATGAGTAAAAAGAGTAGCATTTGTGGAACTCAAAGCGTTTTGTGGATTGTATGCATGTCCACTCATCAGGAGTTTGATGCAGTAACATATTGTGAATGATTAAAGATGGTAATCTTAGAGGTCTGTGTAAAAAGAAAAAAAATTATGTATAGTCAATAATTTTCCACCAATAAAGGGGAAAAGAGCAAAAAATATTGGTAAATGTCTAAGTACTCACATGTCTACTCCAGATACAAAGGGCTCAGCATGTGGGGGGAAGGTTGGAGGCACCCAGGAGAACGTCTGTCCCAGGGCTGAGGTGGGGACAGATTGCTCGAAGCAAGCCTGGGGAGAGAGCAGCCAGGACCACAGGGTTGAATGTGGGCATCAAACTCCTGACAAGTGGACACACATACGATCCACGAAATGCGTTGAGTTCCACAGATGCTACTCTTTTTACTCATTGTGATATTTTTAAATACATACTCATGACGCATTAACATATATGGATGTTCATATGGCTATCAAGCTCCATTATACGGTTCACCAGGATACCTATGTTATTACGCACATGATATTACGCTATACATGAACTATATTGGTTTTATTGTAAAGTATTTATTATCATTCCTTCTGTGGCATGAAGTTGTGTATTGTTTTATGCAATTGTGTACAATAAAGTGTGAACCTCAAAAAGTTACTCCCCTCATTTAAAGTCCCATGACCAATGGTTTGTTTGTTTCTGCGCAAATAACGTGTGACATAAAAATTTGCAAAACCCCCCATTTTATTCTCTAGGGCCTCTGCTACAAAAATATATAATGTTTGGGGGTTCTAAACAATTTTCTAGCAAAAATTCAGATTTTTACCTGTAAACAAAAAGTGTCAGAATAAGGCCTGAGTAGATAATAGCTGAAGGTACTCCTTGGATGTTGCATCTCTGTATGAGGCTAGGCTCACACAAAATCTCACACATGTGGTATTGCCATACTCAGGAGTAGTAGCAGAATGTGTTCTTGGGTGTAGTTGCAAGTATTCCTATGCCATATGTGAGAAATAACGTCAATGTCAATCCAAAAAAAGTACATTTAAAAAAGATGTATGTATTAATGCCAATATCAATCCAGAAAACAATATCTTATGTGCTGATAAAAACAGTTTAAAAAATCAATATATCAGTTTCATAAATCATGATGAGTGATATACAATTGAGTGTTTCAGCAGGTGCTCCCAGAATCCTCACACTCCGCTTACCAAAGCTAATGGATCTCAGGTATAGAGATCAGGAATGCCTCTGATATATATCAGTATATCAGCTGTTTTTGGAGCATCCACTCTGTCTCTGTTCACTGCCAAGAGTTAGGAGTTCCGCATACAACATTCCTTATAACAGTTGATTCCGCCATACAGTTCACTCATAGATAGGGCAACAGAAGAGAAGGGCTTCATGGTGCAGTATGTAATACCAACAATTATTAGGATAAAATCACTGCACTCACAAGAAAATAGTTAAAAAGACACAAAGTACAGGGGTGTGGCCGACTGCTGTGCATGATGGACGCCTGATCCTCCAGCTCCAGCACTGTCCGGAGACACAGAGTAGAAACGCTGCTCATAAATGAGCTCCTGTACACACAAGTGTCACCAGCACTTAGGACACAACACCTGCCATGACCTGCAAGAGGAAAGAATACCATTGGCCCAAGAAGCTGACAGAATTCTTCACACAACCGCCGAGGGAAGAATTCCAAAATGGCACCCGTGGCCCTGCACTCAGACATGACGGATCATACACTGACCTCCCTGATGCAGATCTAAATGATGGATCTCATCCCTCTCCAGCATCAGAAAACTCCTCAGCCAGCAGCAGCCCTGCCAAATCATGGATGCGCCTGGATTCTGAGCCATGGGGAAGTGCGGTGAGGCCTACTGTGGAGTACATCCCCACACATCAAACCCATCCCTCACCTAAAGCTGCTTTTCCCACATCAGACAAACCAGTGCTAGACACCACAATGAAAGAGATGCTTATTTTTCTATAATCTTCACTGCACAATGACATCTCCTCCATGTTTACTAAATTTTCAAGAGAGAATCATAGTTATATATATAATTACATAGTTTATGAGGTTGAAAAAATACAAAAGTCTATCAAGTCCAATCTGTGTCTGCGCTTTTATGTCAATATTATATTGTAAATCCCGGGATATTGGAGTTGTTTAGGTGCCTATTCAATAGTTTTTTGAAAATATCTATGCTCCCTGCTGAAACCACTGCTTGGGGAAGAGAGTTCCACATCCTCACTGCTCTTACCGTAAAGAACCCTCTACACAGTCTAAGGTTAAACTGCATTTCTTCTAATTTTAGTGAATGGCCGCATGTCTTTTTATATGCCTATATTCTATTGCACGGCAAAAGTTTTTTCCTATTGTGGGGTCACCATTACTGTATCTTTACAATGAAATCATGTCTCCTCTCAAACGTTTCTTCTCCAGAGAGAATAAGTTCAGTGCTCATAATCTTTCCTCATAACTAAGATCATCCAATGCCTTAATCAGCTTTGTTGGCTTTGCTTGCAGCAGCTTGGCATTACCTGCCATTGCTTAGCCTGTCATCTACTAGGACCCCTAGGTCCTTTCCATCCTGAATCAAATAGGCCAGATGACAGAAACAGTGAATGATTTTGTGGATGCACATGACAATACACAAGATGAACAACAGTAGATGAGGGCCAAAATGGCAGACCTCGAGGACAGGCCCTGCCATAATAATGTCAATATAAGAGGCATCCCTGAAAATGTCCTTCCACCAGACCTTAACGGCTATGCTAGAAAACAAATTGAAACACTTCTCCCAGAGCTTTCACCCAAGGAAACAATTATCAATCAAATACATTGCCTTCCTAAACATCCTCACTGTCAGGAACCATGAATCAGACAAAGACAGAAGTGCAGTAAAATCGCACTTTTAATAAAAAGGTAAAATTACATAGACAGAGTAAACGTGGTCAAAACATAGCCAGGGTTCAGTAATCAGAGCGGATAGTCAGAGCAAGCCAGTGAAACAGGTGTCCAGAGACTAGCAAGGTCAAACAAACAGCATGCAGGGTCAGGGGTCAGGAGGAGAGTCAGCCAAGCAGGGTCTTGAATCCAGGAACCAGAAGGGAGCGTCAAACAGGCAAAGTCTTTCAAAGGAAAACACAGCAGAAATTACTCCAGAGATGTTGACCAAGGCAAATGCATCTGCGATCGGATCCAGGCAGTTTATATAGCAGCAGAGCTGGCTTAACAAGGCAGGATATGGTCATCAGGTGAGACAGAGTGGAAGCTGAGACTAGCAATTAATCCTCAGCTGAGCAGCTTGCTCTGAAAAGGGAGAGCTGAGCCCAGCCCTGACAGTACCCCATCCTCAATGACCCCCCCTCGGGGGGGTCACCAGGTTTAAGGGGAAAACATCTATGGAAATCACAGAGGAGGACAGGAGCATGTACATCTGAGGATGAGACCCAAGAACGTTCCTTTGAACCATACCCTTTCCAATGAGCCAGGTACTGTATGCACCTACAGAACCTACGGGAGTCAATGATAGATTGTATTTCATACTCCTCTTGGTTCTTAACCTGAACAGGATGAGGACATGGTACCGAGGTGGTGAAGCGGTTGCATACCAAAGGTTTTAACAAGGAGACATTTGAAATTTGCATATTAGAAGGCAGGTCTAAAGCATAAGCTACTGGGTTGATCTTGCGGAGAATACGTAAAGGCCCAATAAAACGTGGTGCCAGCTTCAGTGAGGGGACATGGAGTCGGTGGTTGCGAGAAGACAGCCAGACCCTCTCCCCAACTTGGTAAGAAGGCACAGGTAGGCGTCTGTGGTCAACATGGCGTCTGTACCTATTATTGGTACATCACAAAGACTCTTGGACCTGTATCCAAGTGGAACGAAGACCACGAAGATGCTCCTCTAACGCAGGAATTCTCTGAAACGAGTCAGGCAACATGGCTGGTTGGAAACCATAATTCGCCATAAACGGAGACAATCGGAAGCGGTATTGACGGCACTATTGTGAGCAAACTCTGCCCAAGGTGACAGGTCAGACCAGTTGTTATGGTGGTCAGAAATATAGCAATGTAAAAACTGTTTCAAGGACTGGTTGGCTCGTTCTGCAGCTCTATTGGACTGCGGGTGATACACAGAAGAGAAGGAAAGCTGAATTCCCAACTGTGCACAAAAGGCTCGCCAAAACCTGGACACAAACAGGCTACCCCTGTCCAAGACCATCACCTTGGGAAGCCCATGTAAGTGAAAGATCTCCCAAGCAAAAATGGGTGCCAGTTCTTTGGATGTGGGCAACTTCTTAAGTGGAATACAATGTGACATCTTTGAGAATCGGACAACCACCATAAGGATAACTGTGTTACCCTGAGAGTTAGATAACTCCATAATAAAATCCATAGACAGGCGGGTCCAAGGCCGCTCTCCATTGGGTATGGGTTGCAGAAGACCTACTGGAAGATGTCATTGTATTTTGTTCTGAGCACACATGGACCAGGCTGTTACAAAGGTGGCTAAATCAGCGTGAAGACTAGGCCACCAGAACTGTTGGTAAATAGCCCAGATGAGTTGATTCTTCCCTGGGTGACCAGCAGTCTTGGGAGAATGGTAAGTCTGGAGCACAGTAATACGGAGAGTCTCTGGGACAAAGCAGCAGTCACAAGGTTTCTCAGGAAGAGCATGGATCTGAGCAGCAAGGATCTTGTCACCCAAAGGATAAGTGATACTGGTATAAATCGTAGCCAGAATACGATCAGGAGGTATCACGGGAATAGGAACTGACTCCATCTTGGAAGTGGAGAAAAACTGTTGCGACAATGCATCGGCCCTTACATTCTTAGTACCGGGTAAGAATGAGATTATGTCATTGAAGCTTGACAAAAACAGAGCCCATCGTACACTCCTGGGGGAGAGGCGTTTAGACTTAGACAATAATGTGAGTTTCTTGTGGTCAGTCAAAATGAGAACTGGAACAGTGGTACCCTCAAGGAGATGCCTCCATTTTTTAAGGGCTAAAACAATTGCTAACAACTCTCTGTCTCCAATCTCGTAATTGCATTCCACAGGAAACAACTTCTTGGAAAAGTAGCCACATGTAAGCATAGCGCTCTTGGAGGTGGGACGTTGGGAAAGAAGGGCACCAGCTCCAGTCTCAGATGCATCAACCTCAAGGATGAAGGGTAACGTAGGATGCAGATGTGCCAGCAGAGGAGCAGAAACAAAGGCAGCCTTGAGACTTTCAAAGGTCTTAATGGACTCAGGAGACCAATTCTGTGGGTTACCATTCCTTTTGGTCATATCAGTCAGGTGCTTGACCAGAGACGAGAAGTTACAAATAAACTTCAGATAATTGACAAAACCAATAAAACGTTGTAGTGGACATAAACCCACGGGTCAGGGCCACTGTAGAACTGCCGATAGCTTCTTTGGGTCCATCCAAAAAGCAGTAGTGGAAATTACATGACCCATGAATTTAACCTGTTCACAATGGAACTAGCACTTCTCCAATTTACAGTACAGATTATTATCTCTTAGCCTCTGAAGCAAACGGCAGACATCTGTGCGGTGGCTCTCTAGGGACTTGGAATATATGAGTATATTGTTAAGATAAACCACCACACATTGCTGAAACATATCTCGGAGGAAATCGTTGATGAGTTCCTGAAAAACTGCCGGAGCATTGCAAAGACCAAACTGCATTACAAGGTATTCATAATGGCCTGTCCTGGTATTAAACACAGTTTTACACTCATCCTCCTCCTTGTACCTCACAAAATTGTATGCCCCTCTCAGATCAAGCTTCCTGAAAACGGTTGCTCCCTTGAGGCGGTCCAATAACTCCGTAATCAATGGAATCGGATAAGCATTCTTAATTGTGACGCAACTGAGACCCCTATAATCAATACAAGGTCTCAGTTTGCCACTTTTCTTTTTCACAAAGAAGAAATCAGCACCAGCAGGAGATGAAGATTTGCTGACGAACCCTCTAGAAAGACAGACAAAGGGTAAACCCGGCCATGAGGAGTTATGGCACCTCTGAAGCACACGGCAGACATCTGTGCGGTGGCTCTCTAGGGACTTGGAATATATGAGTATATTGTCAAGATAAACCACCACACATTGCTGAAACATATCTCGGAGGAAATCGTTGATGAGTTCCTGAAAAACTGCTGGAGCATTGCAAAGACCAAACTGCATTACAAGGTATTCATAATGGCCTGCCCTGGTATTAAACACAGTTTTACACTCATCCTGCTCCTTGTACCTCACAAAATTGTATGCCCGGCCATGAGGAGTTATGGCACCAGGTTGAAGGTCAATTGGGCAATATGACTGGTGTGGAGGCAAACTACCGGCTTGACCAAAGACATCACTAAATTTGCGGTATTCCTCCGGTAGGGAGGAGATTGAAGAGGTGCACAAGACTTTAGACACTTTCTGAAAACATGTCTTACTGCATTGTGGCAATCCAGGAAAGAACCTCAGCATGAAGCCAATCAAAAGAGAGGTTGTGCCTCTGTAACCAAGGATAACCAATAACCTCCTGCAAATGAGGAGAGGAAATGACTTGGAATTGGATTATCTCATGGTGAAGAGCCCCTCCAGCCATGGTCAACGGAGCAGGCTCATGAGTCACCTGAGCAGGATGTAGAGGTCCCCCATCAATAGCCTCAATTACAAGTGGAGTAGCAGCCGAATAGAGCGCTTAGACACAAAGGCACTATCTATGAACAGGCCTGAAGCCCCAGAGTCTATTAGAGCCTGTATCTCGATGGACAATTCAGACCAAGAAAGGGTAACTGGAACCAGGGGCTTATCCTTCTCGATAACTGGGGACATAACAATGTCACCTAAGGTCTATCCTCTACAGGACCTCAGGTGCTTGCATTTCCTGGAAGGATAGGACAAGACTTCAAAAAGTGACCAGCCTGGCCACAATAAAGGCACAATCTCTTCCTCCTCCTAAAAGCTCTCTCATCCGCAGAGAGAAGTGTGAAGCCCAACTGCATGGGTTCTAGTTCACTGACAGGCTCGGAACCAGGAGGTATGGGAAGTAAAGGAAGCACAAGTGGGGCTACAAAGCTCGGAGCCAAAGGTACAGGAGGCTTCTGCAAGCGTTCTTTAAAGGAAGGTCTCTCTCAGAGTCTGGAGTCAATGAAAATAGCAAACGTGATCAACCTCTCCAGCTCAGTAGGAGTGTCTTGGGCTGCTATCTCATCTTTGATGTTATCCGAGAGACCATGATAAAAAGCAGCCACGAGAGCCACATTGTTCCAAGCAACCTCTGTTGCCAGAGTACAGAATTCAATGGTGTAATCGGCAACTGTTCTCATACCTTGCTCGATGGATATGAGGTTTTTGGCAGTGGTAGGGGAGCGTGCGGGGATATCAAATACCCTTTTTATGGAGGCCGCAAACTCTGGTTAACTCTGGACAACAGGTTTTTGTGTCTCCCATAGAGGGCTTGCCCAGGCCAAGGCTCTGTCAGAAAGCAAAGAAATCACAAAGACTACTTTGAGCCTGCCCGTGGGGAATACCTGGGGCAGCATCTCAAACTATATCCCAACCTCGTTGAGAAACCCTCTGCAATGAACTAGATCACCCCCAAATCATTGGAGAAGCAGAGCAGAGCCAGACATACCTCTTATAGAGGTAATATTTGAGGTTGGTGCCTGCGCAGAGACTTGAGCATCAGCAGGAGTGGCCTGCAACACAGGTTGTGCCAGAACGGCCACGGTAGGAGGAACCAGGTGAGCATTGCGATTCAGGAGCGTCTGTAATGCTATGGCAAACTGATCCATTCAATGATCCTGTTCATCCAATCTGGAAAAAATATTACCAGCAAGTGGATTGTCTGCATCTTCTGAATTCATGGCCTTCACCTACTGTCAAGAACCATAAATCAGACCAAGATAGAAGTGAAGTAAAATCACACTTTTTAATAAAAAGGTAAAATGACATAAACAGAGTAAACATGGTCAAAACATAGCCAGGGTTCAGTAATCAGAGCGGATAGTCAGAGCAAGCCAGTGAAACTGGAGTCCAGAGATCAGCAAGGTCAAACAAACAGCATGCAGGGTCAGGAGCCAGGAGGAGAGTCAGCCAAGCAGGGTCTTGAATCCAGGAACCAGAAGGCAACGTCAAACAGGCAAAGTCTTTCACAGGAAAACACAGCAGAGATTACTCCAGAGATGTTGACCAAGGCGAAGGCATCTGCGATTTGATCCAAGCAGTTTATACAGCAGTAGAGCTGGCTTAATGAGGCAGGATATGGTCATCAGGTGAGACAGAGTGGAAGCTGAGACTGGAAATTAACCCTCAGCTGACCAGCTTGCTCTGAGAAGGGAGAGCTGAGCCCAGCCCTGACACTCACCTACCTGAGGAGGTCCCCAGGAAGAATCCATTTCTTTCACACGAAAGATCAACTGCTGACGAAAGCAAGAAAAATGCAAGAAAACTACCAGCCCCATATGCTAGGCTGCAGCTGTATGTGCGGATTTATCTCAATTTACACGCCAATTGCGGAAACAGTTGAATACTATAACTAAACCTCTAAACAACCACAAAATTCCCTATCAATGGGGGTTCCCCACTAAATTAATGATCACCAAAAACAGAATCAAACACCATGTTTCCACAATGGATGAAGGCCTTCACCTGCTACACAAATGGGGAATCATTCTGCATCCACCTGCACCACCACAAACTAAATACAGAGGGAACAATCCACCACCCATTGGGAGCTACTAAATCATTGTTTACTTACCTGCAAGTTAAGGCATTACTTAAACTAATGTAACCTACAGGTATACTTTCATGCTCATTGCAGTTTCTGTCACAAACTAAAGCCTCGTACACACGCGCAGATTGTTGGCCAACTGAACGTCCAACTTTTGTGCAAATTGGCTGTTGGCTGTTGTGTCTAGCGCACTGACGGTAGTCAAGTAATCAGCCAACAAAGCCGAATGTAGTGATGTGTTATGAGAGTATAACTAGGAAATTCAGGTGAATGGGAATTGTGAATTAGGAACACAGGTTTACACGACCAAACACTTCCTGGATTCCGAGCATATGTGTTTGCACTTCCAACTTTTTGTTGGCCAAGCCAACGCCTTGTTGGCCAACAAACGTTTTATAGCCTTGGCAGCCAACTTCTGTTGGCCAACAATTGGAAATTGACTGTTGAACCGTGCGTACTAACGTCAGATTATCGATAGAGTTGATCGAACCTCTGGAAGTCCGGGTTCTGCAGGTTTGGCCGAACTTCGGGACAAAGTCCGGGTTTGGGTCCGGACATGACCCGAACTTTGACCCGGACCCCGAACCCCATTGAAATCAATGGGGACCCAAACTTTTAGGCATAAAAATGGCTGTAACAAAGTCCTGGCAAGTCCTAGAGGTCTGCAAAAGGAAGTAAAATGGGGGTAAGAGTTGGACAAGTGCCCTACAAAGAAATGGGGATAGGGAAATAACTTAAAATAATTTTTAAACTAAAATCACATAAAACAAATCAAAAACGGAGGTGGATGTGGAGTTGGAGGTTGAGGAGGCGGTGAAAGTGGCGGTGGAGGAGGAGGAGGTAGCCAACACTGTTTTTTTTTATTTTTGTGCAAGAAATCATCTCCAAGTTGTACAGGAAAAGTTTCCAGCTGTTGCTTTAAGGGAAAGATTATTGTTCTAAAATCATCTGCAAGCTCCATTCACTAAGTGTATTGTAGCCGCATAGAGCCATATTAGTGTTATAAAATCATGCCCAAGCTCCATTCACTAAGTGTATTGTAGCCGCATAGAGCCATATTAGTGTTATAAAATCATGTCCAAGCTCCATTCACTAAGTGTATTGTAGCCACATAGAGCCATATTAGTGTTATAAAATCATGCCCAAGCTCCATTCACTAAGTGTATTGTAGCCACATAGAGCTTTATTAGTATTATAAAATCATGTCCAAGCTCCATTCACTATCACTAAGTGTATTGTAGCCGCATAGCCATATTAGTGTTATAAAATCATTGATTTTATAACACTAATATGGCTCTATGTAGCTACAATACACTTAGTGAATGGAGCTTGGACATGATTTTATAACACTAATATGGCTCTATGCGGCTACAATACACTTAGTAAATGGAGCTTGGACATGATTTTATAACACTAATATGGCTCTATGCGGCTACAATACACTTAGTAAATGAAGCTTGGACATGATTTTACAGCACTAATATGGCTCTATGCGGCTACAATACACTTAGTGAATGGAGCTTGGACATGATTTTATAACACTAATATGGCTCTATGCAGCTACAATACACTTAGTAAATGAAGCTTGGACATGATTTTACAGCACTAATATGGCTCTATGCGGCTAGAATACACTTAGTGAATGGAGCCTGCAGATGATTTTAGAACAATAATCTTTCCCTTAAAGCAACAGCTGGAACCTTTCCCTGTACAAGTTGGAGATGATTTTAGAAGAATAATCTTTCCCTTAACCACTTGCCGACCGCCGATCGGCATCTGACGGCGGCAAAGTGGTTTGTTCCCGCAAAACGCCGTCATACGACGGCGGCTGCGGGAACGAGTTTAGTGAGCGCTCGCGCGCCGCCGGAGGCGCGCCCGCGCGCTCACTGTGTTCGGGGAGGGCCAGGGAGCGGGTGCGGTGGCTTCGATTGCCGCCGGCTACCCACGATGGCCCCCCGAACGGAGGTCCGTGTATGTAAACACGGACCTCCGCTCTGTGTGAAGGGGGAAGGGCTGTGATCACAGCCTTCCTGTATACGAAGGCTGTGACCACTTCCCTTCCCCAGATAGTACAGTCCCCCTACAGTTAGAACACGCCCAGGGAACATATTTAACCCTTAGAGCGCCCCCTGCAGGTTAACCCCTTCACTGCCAATGACATTTACACAGTAATCAGTGCATTTTTATAGCACTGATCGCTGTATAAATGCCAATGGTCCCAAAAAAGTGTCAAAATAGTCCGACATGTCCGCTGAAATATCGCAGTACCGCTAAAAATCGCAGATCGCCGCCATTACTAGTAAAAAAAAACAAATACCCCAAAAATGAATTCTCATCATCCGTAAACACGACCACTTTTGCTCAAACCAATCAATAAACGCCGATTGTGATTTTTTTTATCGCAAATATGAGGAAGAATATAAATTGGCCAAAAACGGTGAAAAAAAATGTTTTTTTTATTTTTTTTTTTTTTGATTTGTATTCTAGCAAAAAGTAAGAAATGTGGGTTTTTTTGCAAAATTGTCGCTCTTCTTTTGTTTATAGCGGCGATCAGAAATGACGCAGAGGTGATCAAATACCACCAAAAGAAAGCTCTGTTTGTGGGAAAAAAAGGACGCAAATTTCGTTTGGGTACAATGTCGCACGACCGCGCAATTTTCATTTAAAGCAACGCAGTGCCGAATCGCAAAAAGGGCTCCGGTTCTAAAGCTGGAAATCCTTCCGGGGCTGAAGTGGTTAAAGCAACAGACTCTACCTAGTCCAGTCAGATCGTTTTGTGCAGCAGGATGAGGTGTTCAATCTGTCCCTCAAAGCAGCAGTACTAGTACCTCTCCCTAGTCCACAATCAGATCGTTCAGTAATGCAGCATGAGATGTTCTGCAATCTGTCCCTCACAGAGCCAGCAGCATCCTCTCCCTAAACTAGCCTGAGAGCATATGACATGCAGCACAGTGACTCCAGCCCCATATAGAGGCTGGGTCACATGGTGCACTGGCCAATCACAGCCATGCCATCAGTAGGCATGGCTGTGATTGTTTCTCAGGGAAAACCAGTGAAACACTTGTTGATTGGCTGCCCTTGGCAGCTATTCAACACCTGTAATAAAATACCAGAACCCTGGACCTGAACCCGGACTTTTTTTGAAAAGTCCGGCTCCGGGTCCCGGACACCCCAAAGTTCGTTACGGACCTAACTTTACAGTCCCCGTTCGCTCAACTCTAGTTATCGACCAACAGGCCATTGGACCACCGTTGTTGGCCAATTGTTGTACTGTGTGTACGGGTCTTTACACCCCAGTTTGCTCAGCAGTTGCTGCTGATTCATGCTTGTTTTCTCTCCTTTTTTCCCTCTACCTAGACTGTTGTTGCATTGTTCTATTTCCCTATATCTACAAGGGGACTACCGCTATAACATATAATGATAGCTCTTTAAATAACATTTTTTCTTCTTTCCCACCCTTTCAACCTTCACCCCCGGAGCACACAAGAATCTTCAGGACAACCCCTACTCAGATACCTCTCCAAAGATCCCAACGCTTCTCAAATACCAACTATCGTTCCAGGCCTCATAGCCGTACATCATAGGTGTGCACAGCCTATTGCATTAGGGTGTGCATCTCAAAGCTCATATAATAATGGTGTCAGTAGGGCTGTGGACAGTGTCAGCAGGGCTGTGGATGGTGTCAGTAGTTTTTATTTTTATTTTTTTTTACTATTTTATTTTTTATTTTTAATGTTTTACTATTTTTTTTAGGAGCCCCGGGGCATTGGTGTAATATCAAGGTTAAAACAGAGGGAATCTGCACCACACAGGGTGATTAGGGTGTGCCCAGGCACACCTGGCACACCCTGTGCGCATGCCTATGGTGAGTACCTAAAGCACTCTATACGAATACACAACCTACACTTATTAAGATGTCAAAGTTTATTTTGCTCAACACCAAGGGTCTAAATCACTCAGCAAAAAGATCATCCCTTCGGTTCACAGCACAAGACTCTCATAGTGAAGTTCTTTGCTTGCAAGAAACGCATTTAAACCACTTAAGGACAGATACTCTTTCTGAGATTTGGTGTTTACAAGTTAAAATCATTTTTTTGCTAGAAAATTACTTAGAACCCCCAAAAATATATATATTTTTCCTAACACCCTAGAGAATAAAATGGTGACAAACTTTGGCACTTTAAAAATTTCTACAGGTTACAAGTTTTGAGTTACAGAAGAGGTCTAGTACTAGAATTATTGTCCTCGCTCTAATGATCATGGAGATACCTCAGATGTGTGGTTTGAACACCGTTTTCATGTGCGGGCGGGACTTATGTATGTGTTCGCTTTGCGTGCAAGCTCCAGGGGACGTGGCACTTGAATTTTTTTTTTTTTGTTATTTATTTTATTTTTTATTTTTACACTGTCCTTTAAAAAAAATGTGGTCACTTTTATTATATTATAAAAGCATGACAGGACCTCATGAATTTGACATCTGGGGTCAAAAAGACCAAAGATCTCATATTTACACTGAAATACAATAATAAAAAAAAAGACACTTGAAAAAAAAAATTGTCTCCTCTAAGAGCATTGGGTGAAAGTGACATTTGACGTTGCTTCTGCCCTTGAATGCCATGAAGCCAATTGGGCGCCATCTTGCCCTCACTTGGCATCCAGGCAGTGAGGGGAGGGGACCCGATCATCTCCGCTGCTACCAACGGATCTGGTAAGCGGCGGAGATGACTGGAAAGTGGCCCCCGTCCCCTGATAAAAGTGATCTTCCTTCCAATCCACCCGTAAAGCCTCGCAAATTGACCAAGTCCCCAAGTCCTCAGAGGGGAGAGATGGCGCCGGTCCATCTTCCACAGACACACTGAGCGTGGCAGCGCTTACAACACAGGACAATGGCCGCCCTGTACCTGACACACAGGGAGATTTGGATCCCTGTGAAGACATAGCAGACCCCCAATCGCCTCAGAAGGACGCTCAAAAAAGCCAGCTTCATCACCTCTTCAATCACCACTGTCAAGGCCACATGTGAGTAAAAAGTTAAATCTCTCCCCAGCACTCACACCGCTTCCTGACAACACGTATGATAACCCCCTGGAGTAATTCCCTGCCTGGGAATACAGGCCAAAATAGACAGAACAGTTAAACATAACCAAGAGCAGATTACCCACATTGCAGAACGCACTGATGCTATTGAAACCAAAATGGGAGAATTAGTGTCAGCGCATAACGATATGCTAGACATATATCAGGATCAATTGCATGAAATACAGAAACTTAAAGATAAAATATCAGACTTAGAGAATAGGTCCCACAGGAACAAAATCAAAATTAGGGGGTCCCCAGATTTGTGACGCGACCTGAGCTCATAGGGTACCTACAAGCGTTGTTTAAAAAAATCCTGTCTTCAGTCTACAGGACCTCCTCATAGGCCGGACACACCATCTGGTTAAACTTAGCTTTCTTCCAGCCTCAGTACCCCGAAACGTAATTCCTCATATACACTTTTTTCCACATAAACGATATGCTAATGTCTACGTCAAGGAAGCAGCAAAACTCTCCCAGAACCATTTTCCAAGTTTGCAATTTATGCAGATATCTTCCAAGCTACAGCAGCAACGAGACAGGAATTCCGCCCATAACTGAAACACTAAGGGCACAACAAATAAAATACAGCTGGGGCACCCTACAAAACTCCTCGTCACTTACCAGGATAAACTAATCCCCATCATGACACCAAATGATGGAGTAAAATATCCCTCTCAGTGAGGACTCCAAATAAACTACCCACCCCCCAACATGAAGAAGCACCAAGCACAACACATTTCAAAGACTTGGGAGACTGCTCCTCCCTCAGGATCTAGCAACTGTCAAGGACACTGACATCCTTTCCTAAAATTAACCTCTTTCCAGTTGAGAGGAAAGTGGTTCATCACCCCTATCTTACGTGAAATTTACACCACCTGAATATTGAATCTGCCAAGAAGATATCACACTGTTACTGCACTAGTTGAAGCAATATGCCAGCCATCTAATCTGACATTGCTACAGCTTTGTTCAGTACTTTATTCTTTGTTCTCTATTGTTGAATTTATATTATTGCAGTCATGGTACCACGTTACTATTATCTTTTTCTTAAGTATGTATATCTCTCTATTAGCTTCCCAGCAGATATCTCCATGCTCAAACATTCAGTCCAATGGTTAACATAACCTCTATTAATGCCAAAGGCTTAAACTCCCCTTACAAGATGTCTGTCCTCTGGAGAGAAATAACATGACTGCACACTGACATTCTCTGTGTCCAAGAGACCCACTTCAAGCAGTCCAACCCCCCTCATTGCAAACATAAAGACTTCACACAATATTTTTTCGCGAATGCAGATACCAAGTCCAAAGGTCTTATGATTGCCTTCAAACACACATTAAAGTTTCAGCTTCAACACTCCTACTCAGACCCTGTCGGTCACTACATTATAGTTCAAGCCATTGTAGATAACATTCAGATCATGCTGATTAATATATATGCACCTAACACACGTCAGAAAACATTTTTCAAGCAAACTGAGACAAACTCTAACTAACCGCCTTACTTAATAATATGAATACACATTTAAGAGAGCCAAACTCAACTTTTATACTCAAGCCAACAAAGCAGGCACTCTCCTAGCTAGACAAGTAAATAGAACAATATAGAACAAAATAGAACTAGGCAACGGGGGGGGGGGGTCTAGACTTAGAAATAGACAGAGTGAAACAAAGTTTAGAGGGTAGCATTGGGGGCAGCAGTGGTAGGCCTAATGAAGAACCTAAACCTGAGGTAGGTAGTGCAACAAATCCTGTATGCAACCGTGAAATACCCAACAAGAAACCAGTAGGCTTTCGGACAAAACTGCGGGGCTTGTTCGCTAATGCCAGGAATCTGGCGAACAAGATGGGAGAACTAGAGCTACTATTATACGAGGAAGAGTTCAATTTTGTGGGAATTTCAGAGACTTGGTTTAATAGCTCTCATGATTGGCTAGCTACCATTCTGGGTATTCCCTATATCATAGGGATAGGGAGGGCAAAAAAGGGGGAGGGGTATGCCTGTATATAAAAAATGACCTACAAGTAAATGTGAGGGATGACATTACTAGTGGATCGAGGGAGGAGGTTGAATCCTTATGGGTAGAGATACAAAATTAAGACACCAAGGGGACAGTAATACTAGGAATATGCTATGGGCCCCCTAACCAGAGGGAAGAGGGGGAGGCGGACCTCCTGTCACAGTTTGAAACTGCGGCAAAGATGGGAAGTGTCATTATAATGGGGGACTTTAATTATCCAGATATAGACTGGGCGGAAGGTACTGCACACTCAGCTAAGGCTTGACATTTCCTAAATGTCCTGCAGGACAATTTCATGGCTCAGATGGTAAATGCACCAACTAGAAAAAAAAAAGCCTTATTAGACCTTCTGACTACTAACAATACAGACCTGATCACAGATGTGGAAGTAAGGGGCAATCTAGGAAATAGCGATCACAGGTCAATTAGTTTCAGTGTTAGTCACACAAATAGGAAACATAAGGGGAATACAAAGACATTGAATTTTAAGAGAGCCAACTTCCATAAACTACGCTCCTTGCTGGAAGATGTTAGTTGGGATAAAATTCTAGGTACAATGAAAAATGGGAGTGCTTCAAGGACATACTAAACAAAGGTATTAGCCAGTGTATCCCAATGGGAAATACGTTTAGAAGAGCTAATAAAAAACCAGGGTGGCTTAACTCCAATGTAAAAAAAAAATATGAGGGCAAAGGAGAAGGTCTTCAAAAAAAACAAGGCTGATGGGTCTCTTTCGGCACTCCAGCTTTATAAGATATGCAATAAGGAATGTAAGGGTGCAATCAGGGCAGCGAAGATAGAACATGAAAGACACATAGCTGAGCAGAGTAAAAAGAATCCCAAGAAATTCTTTAAGTATATAAATAGTAAGAGAGGGAGGTCAGATCATATTGGCTCCATAAAAAATGATGAAGGGAATCTGGTTACCAAGGATGAAGAGATGGCAAAGGTGTTAAACTCATTTTTCTCCTCAGTATTCACAAAGGAAATGAGGGGCTCAAGTATTCGGAACTACAGTGTAGGACCTCACAACATATCACAGGAAGCACCTTCAGGGCTAACTGAGGATCAAATTAAGAATAGACTTGAGAAACTTAACGTAAATAAGTCACCGGGACCAGGTGGCTTGCACTCCAGGGTCCTTAAGGAACTCAGTCAAGAAATTGCCAGACTACTGTACCTAATTTTTTAAGAGCAGTTTACTGAATGGTATGGTACCAGCTGATTGGAGAAAAGCCAATGTAGCACCAATATATAAAAAGGACCAAGATATACCCCTGGAAACTACAGGCCAGTTAGCTTAACATCAATAACATGCAAGCTCTTGGAGGGAACAATAAGGGATTATATACAAGACTATTGTAAGGAAAACGGTAGCATTAGCAGTAATCAGCACGGTTTCATGAAGAATCGCTCATGCCAAACCAATCTGTTAACCTTCTATGAGGAGGTGAGCTGCCATCTAGATAAAGGAAGGCCCGTAGATGTGGTGTATCTGGATTTTGCAAAAGCATTTGATACAGTTCCCCATATACACTTAATGTACAAACTAAGGTCTGTCGGCATGGATCAAAGGGTGAGTACGTGGATTGAAAATTGCTTACAAGGGAGAGTCCAGAGGGTGGGGATAAATGGGGAGTACTCGGAATGGTCCAGTGTGGAAAGCTGGGTCCCCCAGGGATCTGTCCTGGGACCAATCCTATTCAATATATTCATAAACGATCTGGAGGATGGGGTTAATAGCTCAATCTCAATAATAAAAATCTCCAGCCATACTCTCCTGGGAACAAGACCTAGGAATCTCATGCTCACAAAAGCAATGGTATACAGCCCTCCAATACCCCAGAAGGGCATCCCACTGCATATCCCATTGGGAAACAGTTTTAAAAATCTTCCATAGGTGGTACCTCATGCTTCAAAAACTGGCGAAACTTTACCCAGGTGCACACTCCCCATTATGCTGGAGGAAATGTGGGCACTTGGGCTCTATTAGCCATGTATGGTGGTTCTGCCTGAACATCACTCCTTTCTGGAAAGAAGTAAATTACCTTATCTCCTCTATTACGGGATTACAACACTCACTACCCCCCAAAACTGCACTCTTTGGCTTAGGATTAGAAAAGTGGCCAATGTAATTTCATCTCTTCATCACTCACGCACTAATAGCAGCCAGAAGAGCTTTAGCCAACTCATGGGAATCTAAAGATCCTCCCTCCATCTCTAAAACCACTAATTTCATAAACTCACACGCAACAATGGAACTGATGTTTGCAAAAATGCATGGCAATGAGAGCATCTCCCAACGAAGATGGACATGCTGGACTAATGACTATAGAAACATGATTGCTTAATGATCAAAAAGGGATCAATTACAGTACCTATAAACCAAATGTAGAACAAATGTCTGCTGAGGAAACGTATGTCATCTTCCAACAACATATTTACTAATACGATTACTTCTATACTACTTAACCTACTAAGTTTTCTGTTAAATATCTACAGGTTCAGGTAACCTACCAATGTTAAAATGCAACTTATGTGTAACCTCTGTTTTGCATAGCAGTCTTCTAAATCAAATGCCTCCTTTTGCTTGATCCAATCTTCTATTGGTGACCGCTGGCATTATATGCACTGTATGTATGTATATCTTTCGTGTATGTACCCTATTAATCCTTTAATAAAGATCAAGATTCAAAAAAAAAGAATGGAGTGCTTATAGCTTTTAAAAATACAATCTCCTTCACATACCACAACCCTTTAGTTGACCCAGATGGCAGATACCTCACTATTGACTTTACCCTTGATAACTCCAGATATACCATTGTGAACCTGTACGCCCCCAATTCAGGACAGATCAAATTCTTGAAAAAATGAATAAAAAAAATTGAACAAGTTCCCCAAAGGCCACCTTATTATGTGTGGTGACTACAACATAGTTCCAGACAACCTAATAGACTCTTCCTCCAGATCAACTAGATTTCATTCCCCAATGGAATCCTCCATGAGGGACAATGATCTATAGGATGTGTGGAGATTAGTGTTGAGCGAACCCGGACTGTAACGTTCGGGTCCGTACCGAACTTTAGGGTGTCCGTGGCACGGACCCGGACCCGGACATTTCAAAAATCGTTCGGGTTCGGTCCGGGGTTCTGCTATTTTACTCCACGTGTTGAGAAGCTGCAGGGCAGCCAATCAACAAGCGTTTCACTGGTTTGCCCTTAGAAGCCATCACAGCCATGCCTACTAATGGCATGGCTGTGATTGGCCGGTGCATCATGTGACCCAGCCTCTTTATAAGCTGGAGTCACAGTGCTGCAGTCACATGCTCCTTGGGTTAGTATAGGGAAAGGTAGCTGACGGCGTGAGGGACAGATTTTAGCCATTTTAAGACCTGATCCTGCATCCTGAGATAGATTACTTTACTACTGCTGTCTGTGCTGTTGCTCTGAGGACAGATAGCAGAAAT
>BLSH010166084.1:21422-32192 GCA_018402905.1 Glandirana rugosa
AACCGGATATTCGAGGGTCTCTTCCGCAGTAGGACAGGACGCGGTAGATCGCCGCTAAATTGGCGGCAGTTTACCGCTGACGAGCGGGCGGTCCCAGTGTGAAAGGGGCCTTAGTGTTCGGGTTTGGCTTGAAGAAAAGGTGGCAACCCTACAGAGATGACATCCTGACTTGTTGCTAGGATGTTGTTAAGACACGTCCAGCCTTTACTGCTCACCTACAAAATAACAGGAGCAAGCTCTTAAACCCTTGCTCATGCGTCGTCCACTATCTCCTCCAACTCAGCATTGCTATTGCGACAGGGGAGAGTGCACGTGAGGGGATTTGAATTGGCTGGGAATGACTTAGCAACCTCCTAGCAACAAGGCAGGACAGGATGACGCCTTCTCTGGGAGCTTATAGGCCAAGCTTTGGGAGGTACATAAATGACATACACCTATAACAAATGCATCATTTCACTTTAGTCAGAGCTGCACAGTTTTCTTTTGTCTACAGGTGCCCTTTACCTGCATAGGCTTCTTTTTGGTAAAGGCAAACCAATCCTTTAAAGGGCACTTTAGGGCTGTCCCCAACCTCAGCTAATCACTGGCTGTCCTATACATCTGAATATCTCCGAATAACTGCGGCCGCTGTCAGCCTTTTATTGCTTTGTACATTCTCAGCAGCAGAAACTGTCTGCATCCACCTATATACTCAGTCTTTGGATACATTGGATTCTTGGTGCTGTAGCACCCCCCATAGTGACAGGTGCTTTATTTTTGTAGATTTTTGTTAGGAGAGGTAAAATCTAGTCAGGCCTGGCAGTGAGTGTTTTGATTTGGGCTGGGGAGTGGCTCAGGGAGGGCTGGAGATGGCAGGAAAAAACACCCCTTGGATACTCCTCCCCTTTTGAGCTGGCAAGCTCAGGAAAGGGGGATGGATGAGGTGGTGTCACTTTCTGGTGTATGACAAGGAGCCCTGACCAATCCACAGTTTGGATTGGCAGTGGGCAAGCCTCTGTAAATACAGCAATCTGCCAGCAGGTGGCAGGGGAGTTCGGTTGGAAGAGAAAGAATGTAGCTGGTGCTGCGGATCAGGCCTCGCCCAGGAGGGTAGCCCCCCAATCTGGAGGTGTGACCTTGAGGCCTGGGGCATGGGTGCAGCCGGGAGTGGCTCCTGGAGTGGCACAAGGAAGCAGGAGAGCAGCAGAGTTCTACATTAAAAAGGGACTCTTTAAAGGATCCCCCAGTGTCGGTGAGTGGCGGTCCCCTGGGAGTTGGATGAGTTGGCTGAGACAGGTTTGGTGAGGATAGTGACAGTCTGTATAAGTCGGAGAAGCCAAGCAAGGGGAAGGAGAGCCACTGGACAGCGAGGTAGGCCAGATGGGCCTGGAAGATGGATGGGCTTGGAGTTGTAGTTCAACCAGCACCCAGCTAGCACCAACGTACTTAGCTACACTGCGAGGGCCCGTGGCTTCACGAACAGGAGCCCGCGGCCCTTACCCACAACTGGTGGGTTGGAGGCCTGCTAGCAGTAGGAGTAGGCCTCACCATGTGCTAGCTGTGGTGGAAGTGGAAGAGGTAACAAGGAGGCCTGATCAATTTCCTTTTGGGCCTAGGAAACAAGTAGTGCGCAGGAGAGAGGAAGAAGTGTAACGGTCAGCAAGTAGTGTACTGGAGGAGAAGGAGTGTATATACCGGCGGTGTATATAGAATGTCCCGTGCTCAATCCTTGGGCATTCCACAGTCATCCCTTATCCCTATCCAAGTTTATTCCCTAAATAAAACAACAAAAACAAAGTACCAGCCTGTTCAGTGACTCCGGGTGTGTGATTGAGGGCAGCGGGCAGGTGGACCACAACTACCAGCCACTCCTAAGGGGGACCATGGCTACACTGCATCGGAAACATTTTTACTGTGTGAATGAGGACTAGTCTTCAAATACTGGGAAAAGTAAAGAGTATGCCCCACGAAGGGCCGTGCTTACCCACACAGGGATGCACAGATGTTCCATGCATGCCTGAGCTGGCAGACCTATTGATATAAATTTGGCAAGTACAGAGACACTGCCCCCAATTTGACATCTATGCAGGTTAAAGCGGTTCTTCAGCCATCTTTTGAGCAGCTATAACAACTGTAGCTGTTGATTTTTAATAATAGGACACTCACCTGTCCCAGCAAGGCCGTCTTAATAGCATCATGGGCCCCTGGGCAAAGTTATGCACTGGGGCCCCCTACCAGCCTATAAGTAGTTAATTGAAAACGTGCCATGTAGCAAAGACTAACCAACACAAAGAGCACAGTGGAGGCAAAATTGCAGAGTACCAGGGGGGGGGTGCAGGAGGGCACAATACTGGATTCAGGAGGGCACAGTACAGGAGGACTCAGGCCACCCTGGGACAGTTTAGTAAAAAGTGTGACTGTTCTGTCAAATCCGGGTCAGCTGGCAAGTATAATGTAATGTAAGACTATAATGGGGCCCTCATGCAGCTGGGGCCTCTGGGCACTACCCAGGGATGCCCATGCATTAAGACAGCCATGTGTCCCAGGATCCAGCGATGTCTTCACCAGGCTTCGGTCCCTAGCCCTGGCATACTAACTGTGGGCAGATGGCTGTAACTGCTTGAGGCCTCACAGCCAGTTGCTCATTGCGCATGCGCGAGCTGCACTATCTGAAAGAGACCTGTGACAGAAGGCTGTGGGAGAAGTGGGGTGGGGGCGACCTGCAGTGGGGGAGCAGGTGCCTGTCAAAACCAGGTACCAGCTCCCGCCAAAAAATAAAGTGCCAAATGTGAAGGGGGGTGGGAGGGAGTGAGAGTGAAACTCCCCCTTTTGGGTGAAGTTCTGCTTTAACCACTTACGGACTGCCCGCCGTTGTTATACGCCGGCTGTTTGACGTTGCATATCGAGGTAATGGCAGCAGATAACTGCTATAACCCCGGTATTTTGTTAAACAGAGGGCGGTCCGCTTTCAGATAAAAGTGGTCTCTGCGGCAGATTCGCTGACAGATCACTTTTATCGGCGGTGTTCCCCCTCCCGGTGGTCTCCGCCGCTTACCGGAGCCGTCGGTAGCGGCAGAGATGATCGGGTCCTTTCCCCTGCGAGGCATGGAGACGAGTGAGGGAAAGATGGCCCCCACTTAGCACCAAACCATTGGATGACGGAAGCAACGTCAAATGTCACTTCCACCCAATCGTCTTAAAGTGGACATTTTTAAGGGTAATGTGAGATCTTTTGACCCCAGATCTCAAAAAGAGGTCCTGTCATGCTTTTTTTCTATTACAAGGGATGTTTACATTCCTTGTAATAGGAATAAAAGTGACCACATTTTTTTTTAAATGAACAGCCTAAAAATAAAAAGTAAAGTAAATAAGAAGAAAACCCCAAAATTTAAAGCCCCCCGCCTCGCCGAGCTCGCTCGCAGAAGTGAACGCATATGTAAGTTGCACCCACATATGAAAACGGTGTTCAAACCAAACATGTGAGGTATCGCTGCGATCGTTAGAGCGAGAGCAATAATTCTAGCACTAGATGTCCTCTGTAACTCAAAACTTGTAGAGATTTTTAAACATTGCCAATGGAGATTTACAGTATCTAACAAAAGTGAGTACACCCCTCACATTTTTGTAAATATTTTATAATATCTTTTCATGTGACAACACTGAATAAATTACATTTTGCTACCATGTAGAGTAGTGAGTGTACAGCTTGTACAACAGTGTAAATTTGCTGTCCCCTCAAAATAACTCAACACACAGCCATCAATGTCAAATTCACTGGCAACAAAAGTGAGTACGACCCTAACTGAAATTGTCCAAATTGGACCCAAATTGTCAATATTTTGTGTGGCCACCAATATTTTCCAGCGCTGCCTTAACCCTCTTGGGCATGGAGTTCACCAGAGTTCACAGGTTGCCACTGGAGTCCTCTTCCACCCCTCCATGGCGACATCACAGAGCTGGTTGATGACCATTGTATGGTCTTGGCCACCGTGCTGCAACTCAGTTTCGGGGTCTTGGCAATCTTCTTATGGCCTAGGCCATCTTTATATAGAGCAACAATTCTTTTTTTCAGATCCTCAGAGAGCTCTTTGCTATGAGGTACCATGATGAACTTCCAGTGACCAGTGTGAGAGAGAGTGATAACACCAAATTTAACACACCTGCTCCCCATTCACACCTGAGACCTTGTAACAATAATGAGTCACATGACACATGGGGAGGGAAAATGGCTAACTGGGTCCAATTTGGACATTTTCACTTAGGGGTTTACTCACTTTTGTTGCCAGCGGTTTAGACATTAATGGCTGTGGGTTGAGTTATTTTGAGGGGACAGCAAAATTACACTGTTATACAAGCTGTACACTCACTACTTTACATTGTAGCAAAGTGTAATTTCTTCAGTGTTGTCACATGAAAAGATATAATAAAATATATATGTGCCAACGTTTGTCGCCATTCTATAAGCGGGTGCAATTTTAAAGCATTACATGTTGGGTATCAATTTACTTGGTGTAACATTATCTTTCACAATATAGAAAAAAAAAATGGGCTCAGTTTACTGTTGTCTTATTTTTTAATTCAAAAAATTGTATGTGTTTTTTTTCCAAAAAAATTGCTCTTGTAGGACCGCTGCTCAAATATGGTGTGACATAAATTATTGCAATGACCGATGTTTGGGGGTTCTAAGTAATTTTCTAGCACAAAAAAAATGATTTTAACTTGTAAACAACAAATCTCAAAAAGAGACTTGGTCCTTAAAGCCTCGTACACACAATGCGATTGTTGTACGACTGCACGTCCAACTTTTCTCAAAATCGGCTGTCCTTGATTTTGTCTAGTGTACTGACGGTAGCCAAACTATCGTTTGACAAAGTCGAAGGTAGTGACGTGTTACGAGCGTATAAAGAGGAAGTTCAGGTGAATGTGAATTACGGACACAGGTTTACATGACCGAACACTTCCTGGATTCCGAGCATGCATGTTTGTACTTACAACTTTATCCAACTTCTGCACAGACGAGCCTAAAATTGTGCGACGCCTTGTCGGCAGACAAAAGTTTTCTAGGCTTCTCATACCACTTCTGTTGGATGATAATTCAAAATCGGCTGTCGAATGGAGCATACTAATGGTCAGATTATTGTACGACAGGATGTCGTATGACAGTTTTCGGGAGATAATTGTAATGTGTGTACGGGCCTTAAAACGGGGGTCCACATAGAACTAAAAAAATTAAAAGTCAGCAGCTACACATACTGTAGCTGCTGACTTTTAATAATAGGACACTTACCTGTCCTGGAGTCCAGCGATGTCGACACCCGTCGGCGATCTTCGGATCGGGGGTCGGGTGTAGCTGCGTCCATTGCGGGTAAGGGAACTTGGCAGTGTAGCATTACAACTTCACGCCGGGCACCCTACTGCACATGCGCAAGGCTCTGCTATTGGCCGGCGGCCAGTAGCAGAGGGAGGAGGGAGCCAGGCTGCCGACGTCAGCAGCCGCTGGCCCAAGCTCCCGGATGTGTGGAAAAATACACCTGTCAAAGACAGGTGTCCTCTCCCCCCTCACCCCCCGAAAGGTACCAAATGTGACACCGGGGGGGACACACCGGGGGGGGGGGGGGGATAAGGTTAGTGGAAGTTACACTTTTGGGTGGAACTCCTCTTTAAGTGGTAAATGAGGCCTTGTGAGCCCATCACTGTGTTTACATATTTGATGAATGAAAAGGTTCTCATAAATGCTAGTCACACACACAGACATTTTCTAGACATTTCAAACAGCTTTAGGCCTTGTTTACGTTAGCCCCCTGAAGGGCAGACTGCGGTGGATTGCTCTACAGAGGACGTTTGACAGGTGGTGAAGAGGAGTTATGTGGCCTCCTCACTGCCTGTTTTAGCCCCTAAGAGCCTGTACCACAACTCTATATATTGTACATGACAGCAAGGCCCTATTCACTTGAATGGCGCAAGTACTGCCTGCTTAATGTGACAGGGGCTTAATACTTGCCATGGCTGATGTAGCATGTGGGCACTCCTGTCTGCTGCCTTGCAGCTTAAGGGGTAGCATTTGAGGGTGGTAAAACCATGGCTCAGCTGCTTGTTTTTACTGCCCTCCCAACCTACAAGTGTAAATGAGCCCTTAGCCCTGTTAGCTGTTTTATCACCCCCTCTGAAACGCAATCTGCGTTGGATATGAAATAAATAAATATAAGATATGTTGCTTGTGTGATATCTGTTTTGACCTTTGAAAGCCTGCAGCACTGCAGCTGCCTGCATTACACACGGCTGCATAGTGTTCGCGGCATGGCAACGTGCACTTAAATGGGCCAGGTTTGCGATTTCTCGCCCATCGCTGTCACATCGAATCGGAGCATTCTGTACACCTGATGTGCGCTGACAGTTAGGGAGGTCCCCGCTTTCCACATTTCATGTCAGAGTCGGGGGTTCACACAAATTATTTTTTATTTGTTCCATTTTTTTTTTTTTTTTCAGAGAAAGTGGCTGACGTCACCGTCTTTGAGGAATTGAAAATCAATTTTCAAGAACAACTCCAGGCAAATATATTTATAAAACACCGTTTAGCACAGAAAAAACACCCTTTAAATCAGAAAGCAGTGCGTACTAACATGACTGCAGTCCATTGTCGACATGTGGTGGTGGTAAAACCGCAACTCTACCTCCTAATTTTAAAGTTCCTCTAGCAGCTGTGTAAACAAGAGCTAAAGTGCAAAAAAAGGGAAAATAAATACAATGGACCGATGCACCCATATGTGGGGTTGTAATATAAAAATAATGAACATATTGAAGTACTCTCTTTATTCATACAATTTGTCATAAACCTTGTTGGTACACAAGAACTTTCTTTAAAACCTAAACCTACAGTATCCAGTGGCTCTAGGGGCAATGCAGCAGCTATTCCTAGCTGTGAATCAGGAATGCAATGCCCTTACAATTTCTTGTGGTGACGTCACTTATGATTTTACTCTCGCGGCAACATACGCAGCTTCGGACTCGGGAGCGCGCGATACGTCTTGCACATGCGTAGTAATTGCTGAGGCTTGAGCGCGCAGTGCACCTGTTCTTTGCTAGTTACGGACTTGTAGGTAGTTTGGACACCGTGAAGTTTCAAAGCGTGGCACAAGGGTATCTTGTGAAAGTGGCACCAGCAGCTCCAGGTAAAAGGATGTGTTTAACTTTTTGCGGGGAAGGTAGTTAATGTAAATGAAGGGAAAAAAAAAGGTCGCTGAGTACCCTAATGGGAAATGTGTATATCACCAGGTTGTGTTAAAAAGAGTGTAATTGAGATGAAAGATTTGGTAGAGTCATAGAAATCTATAGAGGTATACTGAGTACAGACCTCGTGGCGCAACGGTAGCGCGTCTGACTCCAGATCAGAAGGCTGCGTGTTCGAATCACGTCGGGGTCAGTGTTATGTTTTTTTTTTTTTTTTTTTTTTTTGCGGAGTCCTTTTTTTTTATTTAAAAGAAAAGCTCTAGGTGCCTGTTAATATCTGTTCTGTCATTTAACACCATACATTTACTAGCTGATATGCACGCCTTTACAATACATAATTAAATTTGGGCGATTCTAATATACTATAGAGTTCAGGTTAGGGTAAGACTGCCATCTACTGGCAGCTTCCAACCAGTATTTTCAGTCATCAACTTGTATGACTTGCTTGTGTGAAGTGTTTTAGTTTGAAAAGTCACTTGTCATCTTGCGGTTTTAGCCTAGGTTTACATTGGAGTGATTTGACATGCCAAATCGGCAGCAGTTGCCAGCAATGGAACCGTCCCAATCACACCGATTCACAAAAGTAGTTCTTGTACTACTTTTGGCGACTTCGGGGTGCGATTTTCATGCAGAAACCCGTACAGATGTCTCTGAAATCGCCCCCCCGAAGTTGGGACTGACATGCGGAAATGAAACGGTGCAAGTTCAGCTGAACTCGCAACATTTCATTCCCGCTGTCGGTGTGAACCAGGGCTCAGCCTTGATTTACACTTCCAATGCTGCATTTAAATCGCACTGCCCTTGCGATCTGCAGCGGGTGTCACTTCAGCCCCGGAAGCATTTCCCCCTTTAGGACCAGAGCACTTTTTGCGATTCGGCACTGTTGCTTTAACTGACAATTGTGCTATCGTGTGGCGTTGTACCCACGCAAAATTAACGTCCTTTTTTTTCCCCACAAATAGAGCTTTCTTTTGGTTGTATTTGATCACCTCTGCGTCACTTCTGATCACCGCTATAAATAAAGGGTGACAATTTTGAAAAAAAAAACCAATTTCTTACTTTTTGCTAAAATACATATCATGTTTTGGTAAAAATCGTAATCGGCGTATATTGATTGGTTTGCGCAAAAGTTGCCGCCTTTATGAACGAGGAGAATTCTTCTTTTTTTTTTATTTATTTATTTTTTTTTTACTGGTAATGGCGGTGATCTGCGTGTGAGGGCTGGGTTGAGTGCGGGAGGAGAGTGATGGCCGCTCCCATATACAGGGAGCATACGATCACACTCCTCCTCCCCTGTCAGAATGGAGATCTGTGTGTTTACATACACGGATCCATGTTCTGTCACTGCGGGGGAGCGAGTGCGGGTAGCCGGCGGACATCGAATCCGCCCTACCCAACGCCCCACACAGTGAGCGAGCGCCCACGATCCGCGATCTCGTAGTCGCTGTCAGGTGGCGGCGGTGTGCGATATCCAGCCAAGTTGCCGCCATCAAGCCACAGCGAGCGGTCGGCAAATGGTTAACGACACAGCAAATGCCGGTGTTGTGTCAAATTAGTGAACTCGGCAGAATCTGCAACCACGTCACTTCCGGTTTCTTTAAACCATCAGGAATTGCAGATTTTTACGAATTTTTCTTTGGACACAACTCCGCCAACCGAATACAGTCCGGTGCACGATTTTATGAGCGGAGATTGTTGCACTGATACTAACCAACAAAATGGCCGCCTCCGAGGGGGGCGACAACTTTGCCCTCGTTAGCCGCTGTGCTGTCAAAACAGTAAAATCTACCTGTACCGGACTGCATTCGGTTACATAGTTAGTGAGGTTGAAAAAAGACACAAGTCCATCAAGTTCAACCTATGTGTGTGCTTTCATGTCAGTATTACATTGTATATCCCTCAATGCTTTGGTCCCTTAGGTGTGCATCTAGTAGTTTTTTGAATGTATCTACACTCCCGGCAGAGACCACTGTTTGTGGAAGAGAATTCCACATTCTCACTGCTCTTACTGTAAAGAAACCTCTACGCATTTTAAAGTTAAACCGCCTTTCCTCTATTCTTAGTGAATGGCCGCGTGTCTTTGTGAACTCCCTTGCACTAAATCGTTTTGTCCCTATAGTGGGGTCCCCAGTACAGTATTTGTACATTAAAATCATATCCCTTCTCCAAGCGTCTTTTCTCCAGAGAGAATAAGTTCAATGCTTGCAATCTTTCCCCATAACTAAGGTCTTCCAATCCCTTAATTAGCTTTGTGGCTCTTCTCTGAACTCTTTCCAATACCTGGACATCCTTCCTGAGGACCGGTGCCCAGAACTGGACGGCATACTCCAGGTGCGGCCTCACCAGAGACTTGTATAATGGGAGAATTATTGATTTATCCCTAAAGTTAATCCCTTTCTTTATGCATGCCAACACTTTGTTAGCTTTGCTTGCAGCAGCTTGGCATTGCATGCCACTGCTGAGCCTATTCTCCACCAGGACCCCTAGGTCTTTTTCTATCCTAGTTTCCCCCAGGGGCTCCCCCCCTAGTGAGTAGTTTGCGTTCAGGTTCTTGGTACCCAAATGCATTATCTTATATTTTTCTACGTTAAATCTCATTTGCCATTTGTCTGCCCACCCCAATAACTTGTTCAGATCTTCTTGCAAAGTTTCCACATCCTGTGGAGAGTTTATTGCCCTGCTTATCTTGGTATCATCCGCAAACATTGAGATTGAGCTCTTCACCCCGTCCTCCAAATCATTTATGAATAAATTGAAAAGGATTGGTCCCAGGACAGATCCTTGGGGAACCCCACTTTCTACACCAGACCATTCTGAGTACTCCCCATTTACCACCACCCTCTGGACTCTCCCATGCAGCCAGTTTTCAATCCAGGTACTCACCCTTTGATCCATGTTGAGGGACCTTAGTTTGTACAGTAAACGTTTATGGGGAACTGTATCAAATGCTTTTGCAAAATCCAGGTACACCACATCCACAGGCCTTCCTTTATCTAGGTGACAGCTCACCTCCTCATAGAAGGTTAACAGATTGGTTTGGCAAGAACGATTCTTCATGAACCCATGTTGATTACCGCTAATGATACCGTTCTCATTACAATAATCTTGTATATAATCCCTTATTATTCCCTGCAAGAGCTTGCATATTATTGATGTTAAGCTAACTGGTCTGTAATTCCCAGGGATATATCTTGGTCCTTTTTTATATATTGGTACCACATTGGCTTTCCTCCAGTCAGCTGGTATCATACCAGTCAGAAAACTGCTCTTAAAGATTAGGTACAAGGGTCTGGCAATAACTTGGCTAAGTTCCTTAAGGACCCTTGGGTGTAAGCCATCTGGGCCCGGTGACTTATTGGTGTTCAGTTTTTCAAGCCTATTCCTGATTTCACCCTTGGTCAGCCACAGGGGTGCTTCCTGTGAGGGGACATGAGGACCAGCATTGTAGTTCTGAATAATTGATCCCCCCGTTTCCTTTGTGAATACTGAGGAGAAAAATGAGTTCAATACCTTTTGCCATTTCTCCATCCTCTGTAACCAAATTACCTTCATCATTCTTTATTG
>BLSH010166084.1:58572-91520 GCA_018402905.1 Glandirana rugosa
CCGGACCGAGACATCTAGCGGGGACGGTTACTTTACAAGGGGACGGAGACATTTACATTTGTCTCCGTCCCTTTCAAGTGAGGAGAAGGAGGGACTTCAGAGGGGAACATTTCATTGGCAGGGGCGATCTACAGAGCCAGGCCAAAAATCATTGGCCTGGCCCTGTAGATTGAAAGCCCCTGTAACAAATGCCGTTGCAGCGCCCGCGCCTGGGGGGCGCACGCGCGCACACACGGCACGAGTTCGCGGCCGCCGTAGTATGACGGTGATTCGCGTTACAGCGCCACTTTGTCGCCGTCAAATGCCGATCAGCCGTCGGCAAGTGGTTAATCACCCCGTCAAGAGGCACAACATGTGGACTGAAGCATCCAAACAAAATATTGACATATTCATCCAAGAGACGCATTTCCAATCTGGAAAAGTGCCTCATTGCACCCATAAGGACTTTCCACACATATTTTTGGCCAATACCCCTAACAGCAAAACAGGAGTACTACTGGCACTTTGGAACTCCCTATCGGTTCAACTCAAACAAACAAAGATAGATGACCAAGGAAGGTTCATAATAATTACAGGAGACATCAACTCTCATCCCTACACACTGGCGTCAGTGTATGCCCTGAACGCCCATTAAGTCCGCTTCCTATGTAAAGTTCTAAAAACGATAGCGTCCATCAGATATGGTAGCCTCATACTTTGTGGGGACTTCAACGCAATAGCAGACGCATCCTTAGACACAACTGGATCCAATAAGCCCCACACTGGAACACTGAAAAATTTGCCTCATACGGAAGACCTGTATGACGCGGTGTACCCACGCAAATGAGAGGGACTTTACATTCTACTCCCATAGGCACTTAACCTACTCACATATAGATCTGTATTTCGTAGACAAATGGCTGCCACAAAAGATATCTGATGCAAAAATACAGGACATTTGATGGTCTGACCATGCAGCCATTACCCTACAGATTGCTGAAAAGGATGTCCCCCTCCACACCCGTCTGGCGTTGTAACAACAAAATTATACAAGAGCTCCCAAAACCAGAAATAAGAAAGCTCCCGATAAACAAACAGCAGACTCCTTATCTAAACTTAGGGAAAGCCTCAGAAATCTCCTAACGCAGAACTATGACAGGCTAATAAACCATCTTAAACTCAAAAGCTACGCCAACTGGGCAGGGAAATATCTAGCGAGCAGGCTTAAAGCGATTCGCACCAAGACAAAAAATGCACACCTCATACACACTAGGGTGCAAAATTACCAACCCACCAGAGATGGCTAATAAATTTGCAGAATGCTATAGTTCACTGTATAACCTCAAAGATGACAACTCTACTCCCCAACCCACACTAGAAAATATTCAACAATTTCTACAAAACCTTCACTTACCCACATTATCCCAAACTCAACTGAATCAGCTAAATGCACCTTTCACAGTTATGGAGATAGGAAAAAAATCATAACTTCTTTACCCAATGGCAAGTCCCCAGGGCCAGATGGCTTCACCAACGAATACCTCAAAGCCTTTAAAAGCATACTAGCCCCTTTATATGCAAAAAGTGTTTGCAAAGGCCACCTCCAATACTCCCTTTCCCCAAGAGATGTTGAGAGTACACATTCACCCTTCCCAAACCGGGGAAACCCCCCACCACCCCAGCCAATTTTAGTCCGATATCGCTGCTGAATGCAGATATCAAAATTACGCCAAACTCCTAGCAGGGAGACTAAATGACATTATCCCAAACTTAATCAAAAACCACCAGGCGGGCTTCGTGAGGGGGAGACAGACCTCGGACGCAACCAGAAGAGTTCTAAATATTGTTCACTATGCGGAAAAACCAGAAACGCCTTCTCTGCTACTTTCCATAGACGCAGAGAAAGCGTTCGACAGGATACACTGGCAATATATGTCAGCGGTCCTACAGAAGTTTGGGTTTCAGGGTCCCATCATGAATGCAATACTTGCTTTATACTCACAACCTTCGGCACTGGTCTATACGTCGGGCCTCTTGTCTAAACCATTTGGAATCCCCAACGGAACTCGCTAAGGATGCCCGTTGTTGCCCTATGTGTTTTTAATCTCATGATGGAACCCCTTGCCGAAACCATTAGTTCCCATCCAGGTATTTCGGGGTTTAACCACTTCTCTAAGGGTGGACGTACTATGACGTCCTGCCTTTGAGAAGTGATATCTGAATGGTGCCTGCAGCTGCAGGCACCATTCAGAATCTGTTTTTTTTTCTTCAGACGATTCTGCGTCTGATAAAAGGTGGTCTTAGCGGCGGATTCACCGCAAGATCACTTTTATCAGCAGCGGTAGAGGTGCCCCCCCTCCCGCCGCTTTCCGGTCATCTCCGCCGCTTACCGGACCCGCCGGCAGCGGCGGAGATGATCCGATCCTCTCCCCCCAGTGTCCGGGATCCGACTGAGTGGCTGAAGCCGCTCACTCGGCTCCATAGTACGGCCGGGCGGAAATGACGTCAGAAGTCAGTTCCGCCCAACGGTCTTAAAGGGACCGTTTATTTTTATTTTTTTGTCCTGTCATTTTTTTTTCAAATTTTTTTTTTTTTTGCATTTTAGTGTAGATATGAGATCTGAGGACTTTTTGACCCCAGATCTCATATTTAAGAGGACCTGTCATGCTTTTTTCTATTACATTGTAATAGGAATAAAATTGATCAAACATTTTTTTCTTAAAAGAACAGTGTAACAATAAAGTAAAAAGGGAAATAAATAATTAAAAAAAAAAAAAATTTTTAAAGCGCTCCGTCCCGCCGAGCTCGCGCGCATACGTAAGTCCCGCCCACATATGAAAACTGTGTTTAAACCACACATGTGAGGTATCGCCGCGATCATTAGAGCGAGAGCAATAATTCTAGCACTAGACCTCCTCTGTAACGCAAAACTGCTAACCTGTAGAATTTTTTAAACGTCGCCAATAGAGATTTTTAAGTTGCAAAGTTTGTCGCCATTCCGCAAGCGGACGCAATTTTGAAGCATGACATGTTGGGTATCATTTTACTCGGCGTAACATTATCTTTCACAATATGGAAAAAAATTGACCTAACTTTACTGTTTTTTCTTATTTTTTAACTAAAAAAACTGAATGTATTCAAAAAAATGCACGCTTGGAAGACCGCTGCGCAAATACGGTGTGACATAAAGTTTTGCAATGACCGCCGTGTTATTCTCTAGGGTGTTAGAAAAAAAAATATATAATGTTTGGGGGTTCTAAGTAATTTTATAGCAAACATACCTGTTTTTAAGTCGTAACACAGAACCCAAAAAACAGGCCTGGTATGGAAGTGGTTAAACTCCAACAACAAACACACGTCATCAGTTTATTTGCAGATGACATCATTCTGCTACTGACCAATCCCATCACCTCCCTCCCAAAAGCACATGAAATTCTTACAGCGTTTGGGAAAATATCATATTACAAAGTCAACTGCCACAAATCTCTAATTCTAAATCTGGGAATACCCATACACACTAGAACACTACTGGAAAAATCCATGCCATACATTTGGTCAAATGAGGGTATTCAATACCTAGGAATTACACTGACCCAATCTACCACACCACTAGCTCAAACCAATATCCAACCACTCATCGCCAGACTCGATAACCAACTGAAAGACATGGCAAAAAAGGAAATTTCCTGGATGGGAAGGGTGGCGGCATATAAGATGATGATCCTCCCACAGATCCTCTATATGTTTAGAGCATTACCCATTAACATCCCCTCAAAATACATACAAGCCTTGGCGAGTTTCATGTGGAGATTCATATGGTGGGGAGAAGAGAGCAAGATGCTCTTGCAAAATCCTAATTAAAAATAAACTGTTAGGAGGTGCAGGGGTCCCAGAACTAAACAACTACCTTGGGTGGTAAGACTAGACCAAATCAAAGATGAGAAAATAGGAATACCGCGCTACCAAAGTGTAGATTGCAGCTGCCAGCACAACAATTACCAAATTGGGAGATCCTAATGCTAACAAAGAGTGCAGCGGTCGTGTTATGGAAAATACTGTATATACATAAAATTATGAACTATAATATCACATACATATGAGGGTATCATATAAACCATATGCTGGTATGACAAATTATAAAAGCAAAGTAAGCGAATACGAATATGGAGGAACCCCCATACAATGAAAGAGTAATAGTCCACAATAAAAGTCTATCTTTTGATAATTAAAGTGATATTTCTTCCTCAGAGATTCAAGTATTTCAGTGGTCAAGTGCTCATAGCGACAAGTGGTTGAAGTGACATCCAATAGTAGTAGGTGAGTGCGCTTACCAGAGGCTGGTAGGGCACCAGCAAAAGATGTATGGACTTGTTGTTCACATTGCAGGTAGTTCAGACGGGCATGGTGAATCAAGTGACAAGTGATGTGAATGGTGCTCCAAGTGGTAGTTATGAGAAGTGGGTATGCTTACCAGAAGCCAGTAACCAACCAGCAGGAGTGATTTTGGAGACTCGGAAGAGGTGGAGGGGTGGAGGTGGTTCTGGGGATCCTTGGTCCTCTCCTGCTTTGTCCTCCTCGGAGATGTTAGGGGGTGGGGGGTACTCCAGCGGGCAGCTCGGCAACACAAATGGGTACACTCCGCCCCCCGGAAGTCATCACCACGCCATGCTTCCTGTCAAACATGGAGCTCCTCTCCGCAGACGGAATGAGCGTTCACTGGCGTGGTGATGACTTCCGGGGGGCCTCAGTGGTCACGGGGACCCCCGTGGAGCTCTCAGATGGTGAACTGGAGCCCTTGGATGGCGAGGAAGACCAGGGGGCCTCGGTAGAGCGCGAGAGGGCGCTGGTGGCCTCCCTGATCGCCAATATCCGTGTGTCCTTGCGACTGAACCAAGCCGGGGTGTCGCAGGAGACTGCCTAGGTTTGTGGGTCTTTTAAGCCACCTCTGTCCCCTAGGGCTTATCCCTATGATCAATTCTTTGACCAGCTGGTCTATAAGGAATGGCAGCGTCTGCAGAATTCCTTTTCCTTGCCCAAACGTTTCGCTGTACGCTATCCCTTTAAGGATGGTTTTGTGAAGTGGGCATCCCCCGCAGTGGACCCTCCGGTGGCTCGCCTGAATAAGGCAACGACCATCCCCTTGGAGGGGTCTCCCTCTTTTAAGGATCTGGCCAATAGGCAGACGGAGGCGGTATCCAAGGCACTGTTCTTGGTGGCGGGGTCGGCCATGAGACCAGCTCTGGCGTCAGCCATGGTGGCGCAATCCCTTACCGAGTGTGCGACTGAGTTGCACAATGAGTTGAGCTGCGGGTGCTCGCTTGAGGCGTCACAGCGAGCGGACCATCTGATACAGGGTCTTTGGTACCTGTGTCACGCAGCTTTGGACCTGCTTCCCATGCTATCTAAGATGTCTGTTTTTGCAGTCATTATCAGACGGGTGCTGTGGTTACGCTGTTGGTCGGGTGACCATGCGTCTAAAAAGGGCCTCACGGATCTTCCCTTTCAGGGTGGTCAGCTCTTTGGGGCACAGTTGGATGAAATCATTAAAGATTTCACCGGGGGGAAGAGTACTTTTCTCTCGGAGCCCAGGTGGCGGGAGTTCCGCCGTAAGCAGGGTCCTGCTTCTTCGGGTCAGAAGAGGATTTTTCGTGCGCCTGGTGCAGCGGGCAAGGGCTCAAGGCCCGGCAAGTCTGCCTTTTGTCCGCTTAACGGCCCTGGCAGCGCAAGAGCGAAAAGACGGAGGAGAAGTCCTCCTCCGCATGATGGGTTGCGGAGCTGACTTCTGGGGTTCGCAGACAGGTGGACTTGCCCGCATTTCCGACCGGTGGGTGCAGGAAGTGGTGTCCTCCGGATACAGGATAGAGTTCAGCACTCTACCCCCGGACAGGTTCTTCCCATCGAACTTGAGACTCCCTCAAGGGCGTCGAGAGGCTCTCCTAGGGGCTGTTCAGACGCTCTCCGAGCAAGGGGTGATTGTGCCGGTACCTCTGCTGGAAAGGTTCCGTGGCTTCTATTCAAACCTCTGTGGTGCCCAAAAAGGGTGGGGTCAGGCCAGTCCTGGACCTAAAAGCACTAAACCACTTCGTGAAGGCGCGAAAGTTCAGGATGGAATCTGTCCGATCGGTCGTGGCCGCCCTGCACCAAGGGGACTTCATGGCATCGCTGGATGTCAGGGACGCGTATCTCCATGTTCCCATTTGTCCCCGGCACCAGCACTTTCTGCGCTTTGCAGGGGGGGGTCTACATTACCAATTTGTGGCACTTCCCTTCGGTCTGGCCTCGGCTCCTCGGGTGTTCACCAAGCTGGTGGCTCCTGTGCTGGTGCTATTAAGGCAGAGAGGCATTGCGGTAGAAGCATACCTCAACAACTTACTCCTGCGAGTGGAGTCTGCTTTGGCCCTGGAGGAGAATGTGGCTATCACCATGGCCTTGTTGAAAGACTTCGGCTGGCTGATCAACCTGCAGAAGTCGACGTTGACCCCGTCCTGTTGACTGGAATATCTGGGTCTGATTCTGGACATGGAGCAGGCGAAAGTTTTCTTGCCTCCGGCCAAGTTGCTAACACTGCAAGCAGCGGTGCGAACCCTGCTGTCATGCCAGTGGTCCTCCTTACGGTTCTGTATGCAGGTGTTGGGGCTCATGGTCTCAGCCTTCGAGGCGATACCTTACGCCCAGAGTCACACTGGGCTCCTACAGCGAGCGATTCTGTCACGGTGGGACAAGTCTCCGCTGTCCCTGGGCCAGCTGATCAGATTTGATCATCAGATCAGAGGATTGTTGACCTGGTGGCTTCGGGCCCCGGCTCTAAAGTTGGGGAAGTCTTTCCTCCCCCTGAATGGGTCGATAGTCCCGACAGACGCCAGCCTATCGGGCTGGGGGGGCCGAGTCCTGGGGCAGCTGTCTGCTCAGGGCCATTGGTCGGCGCAGGAATCCCGCCTCCCGATAAATGTGCTGGAGTTGATGAGGGCGATCAGGCTCTGCCTCTCTCACTGGACGGTAAGGCTGCGCGGCCTCCCGGTTCGGGTTCAGTCGGACAACGCCACGGCTGTGGCGTACGTGAAACATCAGGGCGGAACGAGGAGCTCAGCAGCGGCTGCGGAAGCGGCCCACATTCTGAGGTGGGCAGAACTTCAGGTGCCGGCAATCTCCGCCATTTACATTCCGGGCGTAGAAAATTGGCAGGCGGATTTTCTGTGTCGCCAGACGCTGGATCCGGGGGAATGGTCCCTACATCCAGAGGTGTAATGCCAGATTTGCCACAAGTGGGGCACGCCAGACATGGACCTCCTGGCATCCAGGTTCAATCACATGGTGCAGACCTTCGTGTGCAGAACAAGGGACCCGTTGGCGGCCGCCAAGGACGCGTTGGTAGCGCCTTGGGGTCGGTATCTGCTCCTGTCCGCCTTCTCTCCCATCAAGCTTCTACCGCGACTACTGCGCAGGATAGAAGCGGAGGGGATCCCGACAATCCTGGTAGCTCCGGATTGGCCTCGGTACACCGAGGTGGTGTAGATGGTGACAGATGTTCCCTGGCGTCTGCCGCTGCGCTAAGATCTGCTGTCACAGGGACCCATCCTGCACCCTGCTTTACCCTCGCTGGCTTTGACGGCTTGGCTATTGAGTCCCAGGTGTTGAGGGATAGGGGTGTCTCTGACTCTGTGATCCCTACCATGCTTAAGGCGCGCAAGTGTAGTTCGCGCAAGATTTATCATCGCACCTGGAAGACCTATATTGCCTGGTGTGAGGCGGGGGGGTTGGAACCCCCGCTCTTACGTTGTGTCCCGGGTGCTGGCTTTTTTGCAGCAGGGCCTGGATAACAAGTTGGCATTGAGTACTCTCAAAGGTCAGATTTCTGCTCTGGCGATTCTCTTTCAATGGCCTTTGGCGTCACATTCGTTGATACGTACATTTGTACAGGGTGTACGCCATGTGGCTCCTCAGATATGGTCGCCTTTGGCGCCGTGGGATTTGAATTTGGTACTTTCTGTACTGCAGAAACCGCCATATGAGAAAAAAAAGGATATTCCCCTACAATTGCTGTCGCAAAAAGTGGCTTTCTTGGTGGCCATTACATCCGCTAGGTGGGTGTCTGAGTTGGCAGCATTGTCCTGTAGGTCTCCCTACTTGGTCCTTCATAAGGACAAGGCGGTCTTGCGATCTTCCCCTTCGTTTCTACCGAAGGTGGTCTCCTCTTTTCACATTAATGAGGATATTGTTCTCCCTTCATTATGTCCGCACCCGTAGTATCCCAAGGAATTTGAGTTACATTCTTTGGATGTCGTGAGTGCTTTGTGGGTGTATTTGGCGGCTACAGCTTCTTTTCGTAAGTCTGATGCGTTGTTTGTGCTGACAGAAGGACAGTGCAAAGGGTTGGCAGCCTCGTCGGGTACTGTTTCCCGTTGGATCGGACAGACCGTGACTCATGCGTATACTGTTCGGGCCAAAGTCCCTCCTTTTCCAATCACGGCTCATTCCGCCAGGGCAGTTAGTACTTCCTGGGCTTTCAGACACCAGGCTTCGGTGTCCCAGGTGTTCAAGGCGGCTACTTGGGCCTTGGTGCACACGTTTGCTAAGTTTTACAAAGTTAAGGTCGCCGCATCTGCGGATGCTGCTTTTGGTCGTAAAGTTTTACAGGCGGCAGTGTAGGCGCGGCTGGCGCCTCCTGAGAGGATCTGTTGGGTATAGTTGTTGTTGTTTACCCACCCCTCTTGAATGACACTGCTTTGGGACATCTCCACTTGTCAATGAAGGGCTGCGTGTGTCAGTGAACGTAAGAGAAAAAGGGATTTTATTAAGAACTTACCGTAAAATCCTTTTTTCTGAGTACACTGACAGATGCAGAACCCACCCCTCTGTGTTGCATTTGTACGGCTTGTTACGAACGGATATGCTATGCAGAGCAGGGGGGTTATATGCTGCAGTGAGGACGGCCCCCTGGGAGGGGTCAGCTTGCTTTTGTTTTGTTTGCCTTGTCTACTCCTAGTCGGATGTGCATAAACCCACTTGTCAATGAAGGGCTGCGTCTGTCAGTGAACTCAGAGAAAAGGATTTTACGGTAAGTTCTTAATAAAATCCCTTTTTTTCCATTCCCCATTACCACCCTCATTACCCTCAATACTCGTATTAGGGCATTTTTATCGGTGACTGCACCTTTTTACTTTTATACATAAGCTGACAAGCAGTTGCCATTAAATACCATACTGTCCTGATATTGTGAAAAAGTATGGAGATAAAAAATATAAAAATATTTTGCATTTAAATCTACCTTTCTCAACTAGGATTCTGTGTTGCCCCCCTCCAGAGGTTGCTAGAAGTTCCTTTGGCAGAGGCAGAATGATCACCAGCCTAAGGTCTCTTGCACAAGGGACGTCATGATTTTTATACCGTTCTGAATATAGGTGCATTGTTCTCTATAGAATTCTGCACACCGCTGCATAAAGATCAGACAGGAGTACAAATTTACTTTTGAGTGCAGTCATTTATGCATGTGTGTTTACATATTTCTATTGCAACACTGGCAACTAGAAGAGAATGAAGAAGAATTTTAAGCATTTAAATGGATACACAAGTAATACGTGTGTATATGCAAGGTCTTTATAGAACATTTTACTCAGGATCTTTCTGTCAACAGGATCGTGATTAGAAATGTAAGTAAATTGTGTCCTAATGGCCTAATGGTGCCTGCATAGGTCCAGCACCAATGTTGCCAGGAGAAGTCAGCAGCAAAGGACTAGTTGAGACACTAATCTTGTCTCTTAGGTAAGTAGACATTGACACTTATATTCTTTTGAGTCGTCTCTAACAGCATGAGGCTCTTTCCATTGACAACCAATGTAAAGGGAATTTTTCCAGTGACCCCCCCCAATGTCACTCTTTACATTGAATACAGGTGTAAGTTGACCTGTAAAGAGAACCTTCCACTGACCAGCAATGTAAGGGAGCACCTCTCTTACTAGCCACCGATGTAATGGAGCATTACACAGACTACCAATGTAAGAAGGTACTTTTCTACTGTCCACCAATGAAAGTTCTTTCACTTAGAACATTGGAAATATTTTAGATATTTAAAGCTGATCGCTGCCCCCCACCTACTAACTGATCACTGGCATTACAACAAAGAAGAAAAACGTGCCTGGAGATGAGCTTTAACATTTCTGTGATTTCCTTTGAAGAATAGAAATTCAGTTTTTATCAAATGTTAGAACATCAGAATTTCCTGTGACTGAAACAAGAGCCCTACAGATTCATTAAATTTTGGTGTTAAACATGGAAGTGATTTCTAGGTCTGACAAGCAGGGCAGCAAGTCATTGAGCACCAAACTGTTGCCAAGCAACTACAGATTTTAAACTTGCAGCAAGACAGGTGTCAGGATCCATTGAACATTTTCTGCAAATTGGCTCTCTGGTTTGCAGATTATCTGACATAAACAGAACCTGTTTAGCAACTGTAGTTTCTAGAATAAAGGAAATCTTATTGTTTTAATATGACTAGATAATAGAAGGCTGCATTCATAAAGCGCACAAGGACTAGAGTTGAGCGAACATCTGGATGTTCGGGTTCGGCGGGTTCAGCCAAACTTCGCGAAAAAGTTTGTGTTCGGCACCGAACTTGACCCGAACTTAACCCCGAACCCCATTGAAGTCAATGAAGAACTGAACTTTTGGGCACAAAAATGGCTCTAAAAAAGTCCTGGAAAGGGCTAGAGGGCTGCAAAAGGAAGCACAATGGGGGTAAGAGGACAAGTGCCCTGCAAACAAATGTGGATAGGGAAATTCAAAAAATTATACCAATGGCTGTGTGAGGCCGGTCTAAATGTCTATTCTGCACAAGGGACAGACAAGTCTTGTGGAATCCATGCCTGGTTCATTTTAATAAACGTTAGCTTGTCTACGTTGGCTGTGGACAGGCGGCTGCGCTTGTCTGTGATAACTCCCCCTGCCGTGCTAAACACACGTTCAGACAATACACTGGCTGCAGGGCAGGCCAGCACCTCCAAGGCATAAAGGGCAAGCTCAGGCCATGTGCCCAATTTGGAGACCCAGAAGTTGAATAGGGCAGACCCATCAGTACATGTAGGCGCATTGCTAAAATGCTGCCTCCTGCTAAGACGTTGCCTATCATCTGGTGGTGCTGTTTGTTGTGGCGTGCTGCTAACAAAGCTTTTCCACATTTCGGCCATGCTAACCCTGCCTTCTGAGGTGCTGGCGGTGCCACAGCTGCGTTGGCGACCTCTTCCTCCTCCTCTGCCTTCGCCTTGTGCTTCCACTGAGCCCCCCGTGTCATTTGGGAATGCCCTCAGCAGCGCGTCTACCAGCGTGCGCTTGTAGTCACGCATCTTCCGATCGCGCTCCAATGAGGGAATTAAGGACGGCACGTTGTCCTTGTAACGGGGATCCAGCAGAGTGGCCAGACAGTAATCAGCACAAGTTACAATGTGGGCAACTTGGCTGTCATTGCGCAGGCACTGCAGCATGTAGTCGCTCATGTGTGCCAGGCTGCCCAGAGGCAAAGACAAGCTGTCTTCTGTGGGAGGTGTATCATCTGTGTCCTCCGTATCCCCCCAGCCACGCTCCAGTGATGCCCACAAGCTGCGTTGGGTGCCATCCTGCTGTGAACACAGTTCCTCGTCGTCGTCCTCATCCTCCAGAACTGTGCCCTGACTTGAAATTTTTTTACCTGGCCTATGCTGGTGCAGGAACCCACCCTCCGAGCCACTTGTGAATGACTGGCCTGATAACCATGAAAATTACCCCTATTCTTCCTCCTTCCTCCTGTGCCACATCCTCTTCCTTCATCACCCAAAGTGTTTTTTCAGGGAGACACAGAAGTGGGATAGTAACGCTGAAAACAGCGTCATTGGCACTGGCCATGTTGGTGGAGTACTCGAAACACCGCAATATGGTACACAGGTCTCGCATGGAGGCCCACTTGGTGGTGAAGTGGTGCTGTTCCGCAGAGCGACTGACCCGTGCGTGCTGCAACTGAAACTCCACTATTGCCTGCTGCTGCTCACACAGTCTCTCCAGCATGTGCAAGGTGGAGTTCCACCTTGTGGGCACGTCGCATAGGAGGCGGTGAGCGGGAAGGCTGAAGTTCCACTGCAGCGCAGACAGGCGAGCAGCAGCAGGGTGGGAACGCCGAAAGCACGCACAGACAGCCCACACTTTGTGCAGCAGCACTGACATATCCAAGTAGTTTATTAGAAATTTCTACACCACCAAATTCAGCGCATGTGCCAGGCAAGGGGTGTGCGTCAAAATGGCTAGGCCCAGAGCTGCTACGAGATTTCGCCCATTATCGCATACCACCAGGCCGGGCTTGAGGCTCAGTGGCAACAACCACTCATTGGTCTGTTGTTCAATGCCCGTCCACAGCTCCTGCGCAGTGTGGGGTTTATCCTCCAAACATATCAGTTTTAAAACAGCCTGCTGTCGTTTCCCCCTGGATGTGCTGAAGTTGGTGGTGAAGGTGTTACGCTGACCGGATGAGGAGCTGGTGGAGGAGGAAGCGGAGGAGGAGGCAATGAGAAATGCCCTGAAATCCTGGGTGGCGGAAGGACATGCGCCAAATTGCTAGCCGCCTCAGGCCCACCCGCCACTACATTTGCCCAGTGTGCAGTTAGCGAGATATAGCGTCCCTGCCCGTGCTTACTGGTCCACGTATCAGTGGTTATGTGGACCTTGCCACAGATGGCGTTGCGCAGTGCACACTTGATCTTGTCCCTGACTTGTTTGTGCAGGGAAGGGGTGGCTCACCTGGAAAAGTAGTGGCGGCTGGGAACATCGTACTGTGGGACAGCCACCGCCATCAGGTTTTTAAAACTGTCCGTGTCCACCAGACGGAATGGCAGTGTTTCAAAGGCCAGGAATTTTGAAATGCTGGCATTCAGGGCCAGGGATTGCGAGTGGGTAGGGGGGTTCTTCCTCTTTCTCTCCAGTGTTTGGGAGATGGACATCTGTAAGCTTCCATGGCACCATGGTGTGGAAATACTTGGGGACAGTGGCGGACATGGTGGCGTTGCCGTCACATCGTCTGTTTGCTGGGTGGCAGGTGACACTGGCACTGTAGAGGTGGAGGAAGAGGCCTAGGCAGCAGCAGAAGAGGAAGCAGGAGGAGCCCGAGACCTTTCTTGGATTTTGAGGTACTTATTCCACTGCAGTTTGTGCTTTGCATTTAGATGCCTGGTCATGCAGGTTGTGCTCAGGTTTAGAACATTTATGCCTCGCTTCAGGCTCTCATTGCACAGCGTGCAAACCACTTGTGTCTTGTCGTCAGCACATTGTCTGAAGAACTGCCACGCCGGGGAACGCCTTTGAGCTGCCTTTGGTGTGCTAGGTCCCTGTGTGCTGTGGGTAGTAGCAGGCGTGCTGTCTAGGGGACGGTCACTCCGCTTTTGCAACCTGCTCCCTCTTTTGCTGTGCTGGTGCCTCTGTGCGACCACCACCACTTCCTCCAAACTGCACACGTTACTCGCATGACCTTCATTCCATGTGGGGTCTAGGACCTCATCATCCTCCACATCATCTTCCACCCACTCTTCACCACTGCCCTCCTTGTCAGTCTGCACACTGTAAAAAGCTGCAGCAGTTGGCACCTGTGTTTCGTCTTCATCGGAGACGTGCTGCGGTGGTGTTTCCACGTCCTCCTGCAACAGAAGTGGTTGGGCATCGGTGCACTCAATGTCTTCAACTTCTGCGGCAGGGCTATGTGGATGGCCCATGGAATGCACACCAGCAGAGTCATCAAAAAGAGACTGCTGCATGACTTAGGGCTCAGACTGCTTGGCTGATTTACAAGGGGCTGAGGTGAAAGGCAGATGGCCATGGGATTCAGGTGCCAACTCTGAACTTTCAGCAAGGGACCGGGTGGGAGACAATGTGAAGGAACTGGAGGCATTGTCAGCCGCTCAATCTACTATCGCCTGTACTTGTTCTGGCCTCACCATTCGTTGAGCGGCATTCGGGCTTACCATATAACGTTGAAGGTTCTGTCGGCTTCTCGCACCTGAGGAAGCTGTTTCACTTGTGCGTGTAGCTGGCACAGATCGACTACTTCTCCTTGCAACAGGAGCTTCACCGACACCAGCAGCACCACGACCACGTCCCTCAAATGTACTATTTAGCACAAATTTAGATTATTTTTTTAAACCAGCAATGTCGACACACTTTTTAATTTTGTGCAAGAAATGCACAGCAAGGTGCAAATGTGCTGTGTAGCACTATTTATTAATAAAAAAAAAAGAATAATTATTATTCTTTTTTTTTTTATAAACAACAATGTAGACAGACTTTTTTTTTGTGCAAGAAATGCACAGCAAGGTGCACAGGTACTATGTAGCACTATTTATTAATATAATAAAAAAAATGATTATTCTTTTCTTCCTTCTTTTTTTTTTTTTTTTTTTTTTTTTTTTTATCCAGCCAGATCCTCTCCCTATACCAGTTTGAGATGATTTTACAACAGTAATCTATCCCTCACACCAGCAGCAAAAACCTCTCCCTATACCAGTATGATATGATTTTAGAACAGTAATCTATCCCTCACACCAGCAGCAGGAACCTCTCCCTATACCAGTATGAGATGATTTTAGAACACTAATCTGTCCCTCGCAGCAGCAGAAACCTCTCCCTATAGCAGTATGAGATGATTTTAGAACTCTAATCCATCCCTCACAGCAGCAGCACTAACCTCTCCCTATACTATGTATGAGCTGATTTTAAAACTCTAATCTTTCCCTCAGCGGCAGCAACATCCTCTCCCTACACTAGTCTGAAAGCATGTGACATGCCGCGCTAGCTACGTGACTCCAGCTCATATCAAGGCTGGGTCACATGATGCATTCGCCAATCACAGCCATGCCATTAGGCATGGCTGTGATGGCTTCTAAGGGCAAACAAGTGAAACGCTTGTTGATTGGCTGCCCTGCAGCTATTCAAAAGGCGCGAAAACATACCCGAACCTCGAACCCAGACTTTTTCTCAAATGTTCGAGACACGGACACCCCAAAGTCTGGCACGAACCCGAACTTTACAGTTCGGGTTCGTTCAACTCTAATTAGGACCTTTATTTTGGCCATGTGATTAATTTTCTATCCTCGTTTGACTTGGCTGAAATGGGTACATAGAGCAGTATGCTTGACTACAACCAGCGTGCACCGATCATTTCAAACAAATGGAAATAAGGGGGGAAAATTTGAGGTTCAGTAGCTCAGAGGACAATATAAGGAGGCAGCAAAACGGCGCTGTACTATATTTTTTAGGATATAGTTTCTCACCAATAGCTAGTGGCTGTATATAGGGTATTGTTTAGTATCACTTTTAAGGGCTATGTACACATATTAGCATGGTAAAGTAGCACAGTGAGTCAGATGTTGCCTATGATGTTCTTACCATAGCTAGGGACAATTTAGACAGGAGCCAATTACGCTTCCAGCATGTTTTTGGATCGTGGAAGGAAACTAGTAGCTGGAAGAAACCTATGCAAGCACAGGAAGGACTTGTAAACTCCATGCAGGTATTGCCTTTGGGGTTTAATCCTAAAGGCAGGGCTCGACAAACCCCAGGTGCCCAGTCACCATGGCAAGTAGACATTGCATCATGGTGCCTGGGTTCACATCTATGTAGACTGAAATCACAATGTCATTCTGTGCGATTTCAGTGCAGGTGCGATTATGGCTGTCTGCCTTTTACAGCTGCCTCCTATTGACTTTGATGCAAAATAATGTTCCATTGAAATTGATGCAAAAACACCTCCTATTAACGTTGCAAAAACTTCTGTCAATAGCAATCCTATGTGAACACTTCTACTCTATCACTTGCAAGACTTGAATGGACCACTACAAGCTTGCACAGGACCCTTTTTGTAATGGAACTCAAAATGCAATGCATGTGGATCACATCTTTGTGAACCACCTCAAATGGAATACATATCTAGCCTGTTATGCAAATCTGAGTTTGAAAACACACCCAGAATTGTGTGTGTGTGTGTGTGTGTGTGTGTGTGTGTGTGTGTGTGTGTGTATATATATATATATATATATATATATGTATATGTATGTATGTGTGAACCAGGGTGGCTCCATTCACACCTGGGCATTTTGAGATCATGGCAGAATTGCTGCGATTCTGCCAGCAATCACAAAATGCACGTTTAGGTGCCATTATTTTCAGTGGCACCTAAAACGTGTGGTTTTGCCATAATTGTCACATGGCAAATCTCATCTCGTAAAGCTTGTAACCCAAAAGAAGCTCTTGCTCCTTTTCGGGCAACAAGCTTCACGCGTTATGAATTGACGCACAGTAAATCTCACGAGAATCGCAGCAAATCGAACCGTGTGAAACTTGTCGCCCAAAAGAAGCTCCTGCTCCTTTTTGGGTGACAAGCTTCACTTAATGTGATATGCTGCACAGCAAATCACGTGACACTACCGCACCACGTTTTAGTTTCCATTAAATATAATGACACCTGAACCTGTGTTTTGCGATTGCAGTGCATTTTGAGATTGCGGGATGAATCGCAGTGATTCTGCCGCACTCCCCAAAATGCCCAAGTTTGAACAGTGCCTAACGGAACAGAGTTTCCTGCATAACATGTCTTTATTGTCATTCTTTCCGGCCAGCCTATAGTCCTGATGTAACAGTGTTCTGTCGGGGTTATTGGCTAGCCGCTCTGTAAGTTGGTTGTGGTTTGGGGATACAAATTACTTGCCCTGCCCCGGGCACTGACAGCCCACGCTACACTAAGCCCCGGTTCACATATGTGCAATGCGGGAACCCTGTGAATCCACTGTGGGTTCCCGCATCGCACCTGACTCACACGGCAGTCTATTCTGGTGCGAACCAAAAAAAAGGGTCCTGTGTAAGTTTGGCCTGAATGCGATGCAATTTCAGCCATACTATCTGTATGGTAAGTGTGGTTTTATTTCTTGAGGGGGTGTTACCATCACAAATATATTGCAATTTTATATTCTCCCAAAAAGAGTGAGCGAGATCCTGCAGCCACTACAGTTCCCTACTACAAAATCCCTTGTGTCCTGCACACCTTTCTCAGTGTTAATTGAATACAAAACACAAGGGGTTTGATTAGGAAGTGTATGTACACATCCTGGGAACTGCTAATTAACAGAGTATCCTATAGTGGATCTGGGGAATAAAATATCTGCTACAGGGCACTAGTGGGCTATGGTGGGAGCTGTGGGATTGGTAGTAGGTGCTGGATTCCAGGACAGTGAGCTCCAGTAGGGACAGTGCAGTCAGCTCTCAGTCAGGACAGGGATGAATAATACAAGTAGTGTAGGAGCTGGTATGTGCAGGAAAGACTTCCCTGTAAGGGGGCCCTGCACACTCTGCAATATTCTGGTTGGGTTCAAAGCTGACCGATTACCATGTGTGGGTTAACATGGCTCCTTAACTTGCACTTTCTAAACTCCACCTATTGCTGGAACGTGTAGTAGATCTTCAGAACTACCTGAAAGCTGACTTAATCCCCACTGTGACCAATCAATGTGTGACACACATCGCATGCACACACATCACATCACAACACCTACATCACATCACCACATCACACACCACATCACATCACTCGCATACATTATATACACATCTCTCACACCTCTCACACACACACACCTCTCACACACACACACCTCTCACACACGCGCACCTCTCACACACGCGCACCTCTCACACACGCGCACCTCTCACACACGCGCATCTCTCTCACACGCGCATCTCTCTCACACGCACATCTCTCTCACACGCGCATCTCTCTCACACGCGCATCTCTCTCACACGCGCATCTCTCTCACACGCGCACACGCATCTCTCTCACACGCGCACACGCATCTCTCTCACACGCGCACACGCATCTCTCTCACACGCGCACACGCATCTCTCTCGCATCTCTCTCGCATCTCTCTCGCATCTCTCTCGCATCTCTCGCGCATCTCTCTCGCATCTCTCGCGCATCTCTCTCGCATCTCTCGCGCATCTCTCGCGCATCTCTCGCGCATCTCTCGCGCATCTCTCGCGCATCTCTCGCGCATCTTCTACAGCTCACTAAGGCTAGACATATAGAGAAAAGAAAGAGAGGAGAGGGGGAGAGACAGGGAAAGAGGAGGGAGGCAGAAAGAGTTGCATCAGAAAATACAGAGAGAATAAAGAGAGGAGCCCTTGCAATAGATCTCTTCCTGTGCACATTCTTTACATTACCTTCTCGTAAATTGGTGCCTCTCCTGCTCAGTTCTACTAATTCCTTCGTCCACTCCCTAGGCCCCATGGCAGCATGGCGGCTCCTCCTGGCTCCAGCATCGCACCAGTATTCTGATCTTCTCAAACAAATTTGGTGGCTTGAGAAGGGGGAGGGTTACAGCAGCGCCCATTGGCTCAGTAACTGACAGGAGGCGTATCAGCTCCTGCCAGCAGCCGTTCCTATAGTATGAGGCTGCTGGTTACTTTCTGCTGCTGCAGCAGTGCTGCTTCTACAATCAGTGACAGGGATAGGAGGGCTGCAGGGCCCTCCTATGCACATGAAGTCACTGGGTAGCAACTAGCAAGGGCTGCAGTGACAGTGTAAACCTTGAGAAAAGGGAGAGCACAGCACACTTTATGGCTCTCTTCTCCTCTCCTGCCCAGCAGCCTATTTTAGCAGGGGGGCACAGTATAATGTAGGAGGGTCAGGGCCCCCTCTGGCTCCACTCTAATGACGCCATTGCTCCCTCTCTTTCAAAATGTATGTGGGGTTGTCGCATACCTGGTGGTAGATCCTGATGTGAGGAAGAAGGCCCTGCTCACAGTTCCAGCTTGAGGTGGTAGTGTGACAGAAGGCACAAGAGCACAGAGAGGTACTAGTGCTTGTAACTTGTCCAGCAGTCTGTGCAGTCAGGTAGCTGGTGCTTCTCCAGAGATTAGTCAGAAGGTGGAGACAGCTGGTAGCGACTGGGCCTTGACAGGCTGACGGATGGATGGGAGAAAAGGAAGGGCCACTGACTGGTAGCAGGTAGGTACCAGCAAACCCTGGACTGGAAGGCACGGTGGTGTCACGTACCTGGTGGTGGAGTCTGCAATTGCTGGGGACAGTCTCTTACAATCCTGACTCGGGAACCCCTGATGTAGTGAACAGAAGGTTCGAGCGTGCAGAATGGCACGAGTGCTTGACAGGAACACTGGTGCGATGGTCACAGGCAGGGCTGGAGATGCAGCTTGATGGAGTAGCAGAGAAACCCCAGGAACAGCTGACGATAGCCCCGCCCGACTAGACCAAGCAGGTGATGCTGGATGAGAAGGCCAGGAACAGACCGGATCAGACAGCAGGCAGGTGGATCAGGAACTTGAGAGGCAGGCAGAAGAATGGTCAGGCACAGGCCGGGTGGGCAGCGTGGTACCAAGGAGTAGGCAAGAGCGTGGTCAGGGAAGCCAGAGGTCAGGGCAGGCGGATATCAGCAGAACCAGGATCATGCCAATGGATCAAGGAGACAGGAACAGCAGGTAGACGGGAAGCAGGAATCACAGGAACGTTGTAGACCAAACAGCATTGAACTCATGTCACTGCTCAGTTTAAATAGCCCCATTGGCACCAAGAACGATTACAAGTGGGGGTGCACTCTTCCCGGTCGCGCGTGTGCACAAACGGTCGCACCGCTGAATGTTCCTTCCTTCGTGCCTGTGCACAGGCACATGGGCTCTACGTCTTTCCTGACAGGTGGTCAGTGCTGAGCGGGCTGGTGAGAACCAGGTAGGTAGAGAACTAGTCAGGCACTTGGCTGGCATTATGCACAGTCAAGCATGCCAGGTCAGTAGCAGGCTGTCATTTCAGGCATAAGCAACAGGCAGGAGAATAGTCAAAGTGCAGGCCAGGGCCAGCAAGGGTGAAACAGATCAGGTTAAGCAGAAGACAGACAAGCAGGGGTTGGGGCAGGTGGCCTTCAATCATAGTCAGATGCAAGTCGGGTCAGAAGCAATGGATCAAGAATAGGGAATGGATAACCTATTTACAGGTTTAAAAAATACAAAAGTCCATCTAGTTCAACCTATAAAAGGGGAAAAAAACCCCAGCAAAGCATGATCCAATTTGTTCCAGCAGGGGAAGAAATTCCTTCCTGATTCCCGAGAGGCAACTGGATATTTCCTGGATCAACTTTTATCTATAAATGTTAGTATCCAGTTATATTATGTACTTTTTCGAAAGAATCCAGTCCTTTTTTAAAGCAATCTACTTAACTAGCTCTTGAGGGAGTCTATTACACATTTTCACAGCTCTTACTGTGAGGAAACCTTTCCGTATTTGGAGATCAAATCTCTTTTCCTCCAGACAAAAAGAGTGCCCTGTTGTCCTCAGTGATGACCTTAAAGTGAATAACTCAACACCAACTATAGTAAATGGACCACTCTCCTTTTCTCAAGAGAAAATAAATTCAGTTCCTCCAATCTTTTCTCATAGCTGAACTCCTCCATGCCTCTTATCAATTTGGGTTACACTTCTCTGTACTCCCTTCAGTTCCCCGATATCCTTTTTGAGAACTAGTGCCTGAAACTGAACTGCATATTCCAGATGATGTCTTACTAATGATTTGTACAGGGGCAAAATTATATCTTTCCCTGGAGTCTATAACTCTCAATACAATAAAGCACTTTGCTCACTTTGGAAATCACAGCTTGGCACTGCATGCTAGTTTAAGCTTATGATTTACCACAACACCCACGCCCATTTAACCACTTCAATACCATGCACTTCGAACACTTCCTGCCCAGACTAATTCTCAGTTTTCAGTGCTGTTGCGATTCAAATGAGAATTGCGCAGTCGTGCGACGTTGTACCCAAACAAAATTTTTATCATTTTGTTCCCACAAATAGAGATTTCTTTTGGTGGTATTTGATCACCCCTGCGGTTTTTATTTTTTGCGCTATAACAAAAAAAGACCGAAAATTTTGAAAAAAAAAAAAAAAACATTTTTCTTTGTTTCTGTCACAAAAATTTGTATAAAGTACATTTTCTCCTTCACTGACGGGCACTGATGAGGCTACACTGACGGGCACTGATGAGGCAGTACAGATTGGCACTGATGAGGCAGTACAGATTGGCACTGATGAGGCAGTACAGATTGGCACTGATGAGGCAGTACAGATTGGCACTGATGAGGCAGTACAGATTGGCACTGATGAGGTGGCACTGATGAGGTGGCACTGATAAGGTTGCAATGATGATGGGGCAAATATGCAGCACTGATGGGCGGCACTGACAAGCAACACTGACGGGCACTGATACGTGGCACTGATATGCGGCACTGATGGACACTCCTAGGCGGCACTGATAAGTGGCACTGGGCACTTTTAGGTGGCACAGGTGGGCACTTTTAGGTGGCACAGGTGGGCACTTTTAGGTGGCACAGGTGGGCACTTTTAGGTGGCACAGGTGGGCACTGGTGCAACAAGCACTGTTCGGGATGGCACTGGCAGGCATCATACATGGGCACAGTGCCATCCCTACAGTGCATAATATTGCCCTTACCTGGTGGTCTAGTGGGGGCTCCCTGGTGGTCCTGGGCGGCCTCTGTGCACCTTCCCTGGTGGTCCTGGGTGGCCTCATTGTGATGTCCGGGAGGGGGGCTCCCTGGTGGTCCTGATCTGGCTCCCTGGTGGTCCAGTGGGGGTGATCCTAAGGGTGGCTGCGCTGATAAACGTTCAGCGCAGCCCCCCCCTGTCAGGAGAGCAGCCGATCGGCTCTCCGCTGCTCAGGTCTGCAGACCTGAGCAGAGGAAAAGCCGATAAAGGGCTCTTCCTATTTAGACTGTGATCAGCCGTGATTGGTCACGGCTGATCACATGGTAAAAGGCTTTGGATCAAAGCCTTTTACCTCGGTCGGTAATTCGGTGGGTCAGACTGACCCACGGCACCACGATCGCCGCGATGGGCGCGCGATCACGGATTATCCTGAAGACGTCAATAGACGTCCAGTCAGGATAATGAGCCACCCGCCCGGACGTCATTTGTCAATGCGCCGGGCGGGAAATGGTTAAACTGCATTGAGGCCAGCTTGTAAGTTGGAGACCTCTTGTAAGAATGTTATTCCACTGCATTGCTTAGTGTCATCTGCAAACACTGAAATGTTACTTTTAATCCCAGACCCTATATCATTTTATAAATGTATTAAAAAGTAAGGGTCCCAACACTGAACCTTGGGGTACACCACTGATAACCTTAGATTGTTCAGAGTATGAATCCTTAACAACTACTCTCTGAATACGGTCTTTTAGCTTTTTATCCAGGTAACAGGAATATGCTGTAGGTTAGACAGCAATGAGCCAGTCCAGCAGCCCAGTTAAAATAATCCATTTGGTGCCAGTATTGATGACAGATGCACACATGTCCAGGTGTATGCTTGTAAGCAAGCATATGCGCACGCAGCTGCATGGCTACCCACTGCTCTGTGCCTCTGTATGCGCACTGGAGCACCATCTTCACTATGGGCATTATAGGGTACACCTCCCCTGGGCACTTCCCTGACAGGAGGGGGGTGTACCCTACTTCTTCTGATGGGCACAGTCTAAAGGACGATCTCCTAGTATAGTTATTAGCATTGTTCTGAGCCAACAAAAGTTATTAGTAGGCCTCTTTCTTAAAGTAATCCCCAAACTTTTCAGATGTTTGTTTTTCGATTTGTCTTGGTTTGTCACTGGTCTCGCTAGTGTTTGGGGATAGCTTCTCTCACCTATGATCATGACAGAGGGGGCATCCATCCCCATTTTTTAAACAAATTTTTTTGGTAAATAACAAACATGTTATACTTACCTCCTCTGTGCAGTTGGTTTTGCACAGAGCAGCCCGGATCCTCATCTTCTCGGGTCCCTCTTTGCAGCTCCTGGCCCCTCCTCCTATTGAGTGCCCCCACAGCCAGCAGCTTGCTACAGGGGACACCCGAGCCAAGTCAGAGCACCATGTGTTCATTCAGACACAGAGCCTTGCCCCTCTCTCCCCTGAATGGCTGCCTGATTTTGACAGCCGCTGGAGCCAATGGTGCCACTGCTGTGTCACAGCCAATCAGGATGAGTGTCCAGGTTGGCTAAGACACTCATGAAATTCGCTGGAGAGAGAAGGGGCTCAGGTAAGTAATTGCTGGGTGCGGCTGCTACACACAAGTTTTTTATGTTAATGCATAGAATACATCGGTGGTTATTTAAAGCTCTGATCGCTGTATAAATGTCATTTGTCCCAAAAAAGTGTCAAAAGTATCCGATCTGTCCGGCAATGTTGCAGTCGCGATAAAATTGCAAATAGCCGCCATTACTAGAAAAAAAATTAATACAATAAAAATGCCATATTTCTATGACCATAGCTTGTAGACGCAATAACCTTTTGTGCAACCCAATCAATATACGCCTATTACGATTTTTTTTTTTTTTTTTACTGAAAATATGTAAAGAATATTAAGAAAATATGTAGAATATATATCTGATGAATAAATGTATTTTCTCTTTCGTTCATTGACGGATGCAGCAACTCTTCATTATGCCTGGGTTATGCTACCTTTCACTAGGAGTGGACTAGGCAGAACTTCAGTCCAGCTAAACGCAGACACAGCCCCTCCCAGGGGGCGGTCCTCCCTGGTATAACCCCCCCACCGGCCAGCTCAGCCTTCAGTCTTTTTCTGCCTAGTGCAAGGAGTAGGACCGGGCCCCATGCTGGGACCCGTGGGTCCACAGTTTTTCTCTTTCTTCTGATGAAGACTGCACTCAAGCAGCTGGATGGGTGACAGGCTGGATAATATAGATCCAGGGAGTCTCCCCAGCTCGGCCAACACCGCGCTAGGTCGGCCTTGTCGGGCCCCGTTCCGTGCGGGGCGGCCTGCATGTTAAACATCCCGCCAGCACGCTCAAGACTGGGCATCCAGGTCCGCGTCACGGGTGTCGCTCAGCCGGCAGCTCCCCCTGTAGGAATGGACAGGGAGGCAGGTCTGTCTCGGGTGGTTTACCCGCTCCGCCCATCTGGATGGGTAAGGGCCAGGGCGTGGGGGGGGGGGCTGGCGGGTTTCCCCCCATTCCCTGGGATGTCTGGCGGTGCTCCCTCCTCCATCCCTATCCCCCCTTCCTCCACCCTGATGCCCCGGCTGCCTGTGCTGCGCTGCAGGAAGAAAGGAAAAAAAAAAGTATTTTTCCTTTCCCAGGCCCCTTTTAGGCGCCGGTTTTGCCGTGGGGGGGGGGCCTTGGGTGTTCCTATTCCGGTGCTTAGACCCCTCTTGGGTGATGTGGGTGTCCAGTGTGGGTAGCGCAATGGCAGCTGAAGCCAGCACTTTGACAGCGGGGACCTCCGCTGGGGCTGAGGGTGTGCTGGGGCCTGTGGTTCCTCTGGCTACACTGACTCCTGGAGTCCTTTTATTTCCCGGGCCTGACCGCAGAGCGGACAGGAGACGGCCGCCTCCTCCTTCCCCTTCATCTGGGGGGGATTCAGATCTTGAGGGGGGGGTCCACCAGGACGGGGACCCCCCTCGAGTTGTCGGATGGGGAGCTCCAGGATTCCTCTGATGGGGAAGAAGATCTTTCAGGGCACACTGTTGCACATGAAAGGGCTTTGGTGGGCTCCTTAATCTCAGCTGTCCGGGAGACACTGAAGCTGGGGACAGCGTGGGGACTCGCAAGAGTCGGCTGTGGTCTTTGGATCGCATAGGCCTGTTCGCACCCCTATGGTGTTCTCCTATGTACCCTTCTTTGATCAGTTTGTGTACAAAGAGTGGCAGCGGCCGCAGAGCTCTCTGCCTCTACCAAGACGGTTTGCTGTACGTTATCCTTTTGAGGACAGTATGTCGCAGAAGTGGGTCTCTCCCAAGGTAGACCCCCCCGTTGTCCCTCCTGAGCAAGGCGACCACTATTCCGGTGGAGAACGCGCCATCTTTTAAGGATCCGGCTGAAAGGAGGGCCGAGGCAGTTGCCAAAGCCATGTTTGTCTTGACTGGGTCGGCCATGCGGCCAGTGCTTGCATCAGCACTTGTTGCGCAAGCTCTGACAGAATAGGCTGTGGTGTTGCAGCATGGTTTGTGCGTGGCGCATGTCCCCCTCAGGTATCTTTGTGATGCAGCCCTGGACATAGCTCCCATACTATCAAAGCTGTCCGCCTTCACAGTAGTGATCAGGCGTGTACTCTGGTTGAAGTGCTGGTCTGGGGACCAAGCATCAAAAAAGGCGCTTACTGACTTGCCCTTTCAGGGATGGCACCTCTTCGGAGCTTCTCTGGATGAGATCATCAAGGATCTCACGGGTGGGAAGAGTACCTTTCTCCCCAAGCCTAAGAGGGGTAAGGAACCTCGTCGCAGGCCGGGCCCCTCGTTTTCTGCTCAGTAAAAGATTTTTCGTGCCCCCCCGTTCGGGCGGCAAGGTTGCTAAGCCCTCCAAGGCAGCTGCAAGAGGTCAGAAGCGACCATGGCAGCATAAACAAGAGAAGTCGGAAGAGAAGCCCTCCTCCGCATGATGGGTTGCCCCCGCCCATCGCTCGGGTGGGGGGTCGCCTGCTGGAGTTCGCGGAACAATGGACCTCTTGCATTTCAGATTCCCGTGTGTGCGAGGTGGTCTCCGCAGGGTACAAAATAGAATTCCATGCCATACCCCCAGACAGGTTCTTTGCCTCCAATCTGAGGCTTCCCCGAGGGTGACGGTTGGCCCTGATGCGGGACGTGCAGGATCTGCTCTTCAAGGGGGTGATTGTGCCGGTGCTGGCCACGGAACGCTTCCATGGTTTTTACTCCAACCTGTTTGTGGTCCCAAAGAAGTATGGGGTCAGGCCCGTCCTGGATCTGAAGGCGCTCAACGTTTGTTCGGGCGCGGAAATTCAGGATGGAGTCAATCCGCTCAGTGGTAGCGGCCCTTCGCCAGGGGGACTTGCTAGCATCCTTGGATATCAAGGATGCGTATCTGCATGTCCCCATCTGTGTCTCACACCAACGTTTTTTACGTTTCATGGTGGGCGATCAACACTACCAGTTTGTGGCCTTGCCGTTCGGCCTGGCCTCGACCACCCGGGTTTTCACCAAACTCCTGGCACCGGTGTTGGCTCTATTGCGACAGAGGGGCATTGCAGTTCTGGCATATCTGGACGACCTGCTTCTGCGGGCAGAGTTGGCCTCAGCTCTGAGCAACAACATTGCCATCACACTGCACACCCTACAGGGGTTCGGATGGGTGATCAATCGGCCGAAGTCTGTGTTGACTCCGTCACACCGCCTGGAGTACCTGGGTTTAAACTTGGACTCGGTCAGGGCGAAGGTTTTTCTCCCCTCAGAAAAACTGCAGTTGCTGCAGCAGGCAGTGAGGTCTCTTCTGTCAGAGAAGTGGTCCTCTCTGAGGTTTTGCATGCGGGTCCTGGGGCTCATGGTGTCCACCTTTCGAGGCGGTTCCGTATGCCCAGAGTCATACCCGGTCCCTGCAGCGCTTGATTCTGCTGTGGTGGGACAAATCTCCTCTATCCCTGGATCGCCTGGTCAAACTGGACCACGTGGCCAGGTCCTCTCTGATTTGGTGGTTAGGGAAGGGAAATCCTTCCTCCCTGTGATGTGGTCCATAGTGACCACAGATGCCAGTCTAAGCAGCTGGGGGGGTGGAGTCCTGGGGTTGTTGTCAACCCAGGGTCGGTGGTCTCGGGAGTAAAGTCGACTCCCGATCAATGTGCTGGAACCTCGGGCCATCAGGCATTGCCTCTCCCATTGGTCGGGAAGGCTGCAAGGGCGCCCTGTCAGAGTCCAGTCGAACAATGCCACGGCCATGGCATATGTGAACCATCAGGGCGGAACAGTAAGCTCGGCGGCAGCATTGGAGGCGGCGCACATTCTGCGGTAGGCAGAGCTTCATGTGCCGGCTCTCTCCGCCGTGTACATTCCGGGCATAGAAAATTGGCAAGCGGATTACCTCAGCCGACAAAGGTTGGATCAGGGAGAGTGGTCCCTGCATCCGGATGTGTTCCGACAACTTTGCCAAAAATGGGGCACTCCAGACGTAGATCTGCTGGCGTCCTGGCTCAATCGAAAGGTTCAGACCTTCATGAGCAGAGAAAGGGATCTGCTGGCGGACGCAGCGGACGCCCTTGTAGCTCCATGGAGCCAGTATCGGCTCATTTATGCATTTCCCCCTCTCAAGCTGATTTTGCATCTGTTGCGCAGGATCGAGGTGGAGGGGATTCCAAACATTCTGGTGGCTCCAGATTGGCCTCGGCGTCCGTGGTACGCCAACGTGGTGCAGATGGTGGTGGATGTTCCCTGGCGTCTCCCGCTTCACGAGGACTTTGTCTCAGGGCCCCATCTTGCACCCTGCTTTACCCTCTCTGGCTTTGACGGCCTGGCTATTGAATCCCAGGTCCTGAGAGATCAGGGAATTTCCAATTCGGTGATTCACACCATGCTCAAGGCACGTAAGTGCACTTCTAGGAAGATATACCATCGCACCTGGAAGGCGTATATCGCCTGGTGCGAAGGGGTGGGGTGGAACCCCCGTTCCTTTTCGGTGTCTCGGCTGTTGGCCTTTCTGCAGCAGTCCCTGGACCGTAAACTGTCGTTGAGCACTATCAAGGGCCAGGTGTCTCTTCCTTGGCCATCTATTTTCAGCATCCTTTGATGACGCATTCGTTGGTTTGCACCTTTATTCAGGGGGTCCGAACTGTCGCTCCCCAGGTGCGTACACCTTTGGCGCCTTGGGACCTCAATCTGGTCCTTTCGGGGCTTCAGAAGCCTCCCTTTGAGAATATCAGGGAAATTTCCTTACAACTGCTTTCGCAGAAGGTGGCCTTTCTGGTAGCCATCACTTCTGCCAGACGAGTGTCGGAGTTGGCGGCTCTGTCGTGTAGGTCCCCGTATCTGGTCCTACAAAAGGATAAGGTGGTTTTGCGCCTGTCACCTTCCTTCTTGCCGAAGGCGGTATCTTCTTTTCACATTAACGAGGACATTGTCCTTCCTTCGCTGTGCCCGTGCCCATCCCATCCTAAGGATATCGCCTTGCATTCCTTGGATGTGGTTAGGGCTTTGCGGGTGTATCTGGCGACCACGGCCTCTTTTCGGAGGTCGGATGCGCTCTTTGTTGTGGTGGATGGACCACGCAAGGGCTTGGCGGCCTCTTCGGCCACCATTTCTCGATGGAGTCGACAGACAGTGACCCGTACGTATGACTTGCGGGGTCTCGAGCCCCCATTTCCGGTCACGGCTCACTCTACCAGGGCGATTAGCACTTCCTGGTCTTTCCGACATCAAGCGTCGGTTTCTCAAGTGTGCAGAGTGGCTACATGGTCCTCAGTGCACACCTTTACTAAATTTTACAAAGTTGATTTGTCAGCATCCTTGGATGCTGCTTTCGGCCGCAAAGTTTTGCAGGCCGCTGTGTGAGGTTCCTCCAGATTATTATGGAGAATTCCCTGTTGGGTGAAGTTTTGTTTTTGCATTACCCACCCCTCTTTTGACACTGCTTTGGGACATCCCCAAGCGTAATGAGTTGCTGCATCCGTCAATGAATGAAAGAGAAAATAGGATTTTTTTTAACTCCCCGTAAAATCCTTTTCTCATAGTTCATTGACTGATGCAGCACCTCCCCCCTCTTTGTTGGTTCGAGCTTGCACTGCTTGTTATGGACTGAAGGCTGAGCTGGCCGGTGGGGGGTTATACCAGGGAGGACCGCCCCCTGGGAGGAGCTGTGTCTGCGTTTAGCAGCTGAACTGAAGTTCTGCCTAGTCCACACCTAGTGAAAGGTAGCATAACCCAGGCGTAATGAAGAGTTGCTGCATCCGTCAATGAACTATTAGAAAAGGATTTTACGGTGAGTTAAAAAAATCCTATTTTTTTTTTGGATATGTATTATTCAAAATTGACTTTCTTTTTGTTTAGAACGCTAAAAAATAAAAACCACAGTGATCAAATACCACCAAAAGAAAGTTATATTTGTGGGAAAAAAAGGACGTCAATTTTGTTTGGGTACAATGTCGCACGACCGTGCATTTGTTAAAGCGACGCAGTGGCATATAGCAAAAAGTGCTCTGGTCAGGAAGGGGGTAAATCTTTCTGGGGCTGAAGTGGTTGACAGGTGCTCCTGTGTGTTTTATAAAAAAAAAAAAAAAGCCTTATTTACTGTATTTCAGAGCGGCTCCCCGTGATCACATGACCCGCCGGCTCTCCCCTCTGCCCGGCTGACAGCTGCAGCAGGCGGGGCAACGATTCCCCTGCTGACGTGGGCCAAGAAGAGAAAGCCGGCCGGTCACAAGATCACAGGGAGCCGCTCCTGACATATGGTGAATAAGGCCTTTTCTTTTATAAAACACAGACAAGAGCTCCTGTTATTAACTAACAAGCAGGATTATATAAGATTATTATTGTTATTGCAGCAGGAGGAGCGTAGGCAGGCACTGACACAAAAGCAGACAGGCAGGGAGGGGAGGGGGGGGAGGAGGACGGAGGAGAGCTGCAGATAGCAGCAGCTAACAGGCATGTAAACTGACCACGGTGTCAGGGCTCAACAGCCATGATGAACTGTGGTCAGTTTACAAAGGGGAGTGTAGAAACTGGCAGGATCAGCCAGTGTGTTAAAAAAAGTAAGTGTTAAAACCTGAATTGCTCCCCTAATTCTATTAATATTTTAGTGTTTGCCTATGTTAATTAGTGATTTGTGCTTCTGCTTGACTGATTTGCTTTTAACACATTTTTCTTTTCTCAGCTCTTACCACTTGGAGACTTCCAGAAAAATAGACAGAAGATGGACATAAGAAGTTTGAGCAATACTGAGCTCAAAGAACAGTTGCTGAAGCACGGGGTCAATCCAGGACCCATTTTACGTATGCATATAATATTTTACAGAACTTTTGTGTGGGTAGTGTCAGATGAATCTTCAGGAAGTCGGGCAACAAACACTGATGATCCTTTATAAGTGCAACGTGTAGTTATACTTAATAAATGTAGAATATATTGTATGCAAATAAGTCTATCAAAACCCAAGAACAAAAAAGTAATACATTAGGCTTGATTCACAATGGTAACACACCAGGTTAAGGATCTTTATTTAAAAAAATACTTCTTTTCAGCGGAGTCCAGTCTCATGGTGTGTCTCGTGTAAAGCTTATCCTCCTGTTGAAGCTTTGTAAATTCAGCCTATTGTAGCTCAGTAGTCATTGGAAGTGGTGGTTGCATTAGTTTTTTTTTTTGTTCCTTTCATTTTCACCAGGTGATACTGCCAGTAACCCTTGTCCCATCAACATAAGGAGAAGGTGTTGTATACTGTAGTTCAGAGATAAACTAGTCTGGACTAACAAGGCTCCATGGGAATTCAGTTCAGCAGCGGCACTTTGTTGTCAGCTCAATATCTGATGTCAGGAGCTTTTAATTGTTTATCAAACCAACAGGAAACAAATAATGTTTATTATAAATAAAAAATGCAAGCATCCAAATACAAGCAAAGATCACAGTATTTGTAGCAGCGCTTATAGTCTATACACCCTCACCTGGTGTACATAAAGAGCGATAGTTCATCAAGGGTTAAACACAAATCTTGCTTCAAAAGTTTCTATAGTGTACCAGCCACCATCACACGGCACCACGTGGGGGAACCCCCTCAGGGGATGCACTTACCACAAGGAGGCAAGTGAATCGCATTCAAACACTCTAGGATGATATCTTCATTGTCTAAGTGTTACATCCCAAATCCTCCGTGCATGAGTGGGTGCAAACAAAATAGGGACCTCTCATAGCGTAACACTATATAATTTATTGGTCCCAAATTTACCCTTAAGATCGCACTTACAAAAGATAAAACAACACACAGCAGTTTAAACAGTAGTATATCACCATGTCCAGGAGTAAGCACACGGGAGACCGAACGCAGTTCAGCCAAATACACTTCCCTTCGTCGCTTCCTCCTTGGTGAACTGCACACGTCACTTCTGGTACGCCACTAGGACACGCACTGACGCGTTTCGTCATTACGACTTCCACAGAAGGCGTGGCCTAGCGGCGCAACGTACCAGTTTTATTCACAGGAGTTCTGCATAGACCCTCCCACTCATCGTGACTCTGGTCTTTTCCCGACCAAGCCCACGTATATACATCTATTTCCATGGGAGGAGCCCGCACTAGGATGCCTCCAATGAAAATTAAAGGTTAAAACATGGAAAATTGACTATCACCAGATTAGAAATGCAAATTAAAAGGATCAATTTAATAATCGCTAATTAAACGGTTGACATCTAAATCAACTTTTAACCCCTTGGGAACCAAAGAGTCAGTAACATCCAACGGGTTTCACGTCTGGAGAGTTCACGTACCAGATTGGATCCCCGCCATGCAGGGCTCACTCTGTCTACACCCCAAAATGTCAAACCCGAGGGATCTTGATTATGAAACAATTTAAAATGCAAAGATACATTGTGGTCCTTAAAACCTAATTTAATGTTTGTAATATGCTCGGCAATTCTGATTTTCAAAGCCCTTTTTTGTACGTCCTATGTAAAGTAGGCCGCATGGGCACATCAATGCGTAGACTATATGGGTCATGTTACAGGTCATGAATTTGGTAATTTTAAACTCCTTTCCATTCGCGGGGGAGGTAAAAGTTTTTCTACCCCTTACTGTAACTATTTTGCACGCCTTGCACCTCTGGCAGGCGAAAAAACCTTTCTGATCCCAAAAAGTTAGGGGTCTATTGAGTGGGTCCAAGACTTTTTTTTATTATCCTGTCACATTTTGTGCTTTCCGATATATGAATTTAGGAACCTGTGGCAGCTCTGATCCCAAATGTTTATCCATAAGTAATACGTGCCAGTGGTTCTTGAAAATAGCCTCCATCTCCTTGTATTGGTCATGAAAACCCGTCAAAAACCCAAACTCTTGTTGGTTCCTACTCTCCATTCGGGGTTGGTCACTCAATAAAGTGTCCCTAGACATTGCGGACACTTCATCAATGACCTCATCCAAATGTTCGGGATTATACCCTTTGTCCTCAAATCTACTTTTTAGTAACACTGACTGGTCCTTGAACATGTCCACACTGGAGCAGTTTCTCCTGACATGCATCATCTGCCCCTTCGGAATGTTCTTCATCCATAAAGGATGGTGTCCACTGAACCATGGTAGATGGCTATTCCTATCTGTTGGTTTGAAGAACACTTTCGTCTCCAGAGTGCTCTTCCTCCTGCTGACCTTCATATCTAAAAAGTTAATTTCATTTCTACTCCACTGACTTGTTAATATAATGTTATTTTGATTATTATTCAAATGTTGCAAGAATTCCGCCAAAGATTGTTCAGAACCCTTCCAAATTAGAAACCGGTCATCAATAAAGCGCCTGTAAAAAAACAGTTCCTTCCTTTCATTAACAAATACAAATTTGTCCTCCCACTCACCCATAAAAGGTTTGCAATACTGGGGGCAAATTTAGCCCCCATTGCCACGCCCCTCCTCTGGGTGTAAAAACTGTTGTTAAACCAAAAATAGTTGTGGGAAAGACAAAAATCAAGAGCATTCCTTAAAAAGATTTTCTGGTTAAGAGGGAGGTCATCCCTCTGACTAAGAGCCCAATTTAGAGCTAATAAAGCATCATCATGCTGTATTATAGTGTATAACAAGAAAACGTCAGCTGTTACTAAGAACAGTTCTGAGTCCTCCATTAGTGACACTTCATTAAGGAGTTGTAAAAAATTTTTTGTATCTTTCAGATAGGCCTTAGTTCTAACCACACTACTCTGAAGAAAATGGTTTAAGTACTGTCCCAATCTAGAGGTTACAGACCCGATCTCATTCACTATGGGTCGGGCTGGAGGGTTGGTGGGGTCTTTATGCATTTTGGGGAGCGTGTAAATTGTAGGAATACGGGTGCTATTGGGTAAAAGATACCTCTTCTCTTTTGAAGTTAACACTCCTGACCGAGCACCACTTTCCACAAATATAAGGAGTTCTTTTTTGTATTGGGTGGTGGGATCTCAATCTTGCTCTACATAAAATTTTTTGTTTAGGATTACTACTCCC
>BLSH010166084.1:92018-102893 GCA_018402905.1 Glandirana rugosa
CCTTTCGTTACTTTCTCTAGGAGTTAATTGTATTTCTGTCAGAATATATATTCCTCCTAATGGGGGGGGGGGTTCAATTTTTCTTTTTTTGGATTCTACGTCCTGCCCTACAGCCTCTCCCTCTCTTCTTTCCGTCGAGTGGGCTCGGCCGTCTGACATCTGTCTGAGGGGAGTGGGATTCTGTTTCTGTGGTCCCGGATAATTCTCAGCTCTCCACAGTGGTAGGGAGTCCCTGTTTCCCATTTGGTATGGGGGGGTCTCCCCTTCCTGAAGGGACGTCCACTGCCTCTCATTTACCATCTTGGGCCTCTTCGTAAAAAATGTTGATGAGAGGGTTGCATTTTTTATTTATGTTTAGCGGCTGCTCATCCAGACATATGAACTGTGCACCCTAGAGCGCTGAGCAGAATATGTGGGCGTTTTAACCTCTGATTTGTGTGAAGATTAGTTTATTGTTAAGCCTTCCCTGATGCCGGTGGAAGTACCTGTGCACCTTCCTGTGTGCGCGCCCACTGTGATTGCTGTCACTTAGACACCGTGGATCACAGATCAGGATGCAGGGCCAATGAAATGACCAATCACAGTGATCACACTTGTAAACAAAGGCTCCCTCTCAGTGATCAGCTGTGAGAAGGAAATGACTGACTTCTTACTAGACCGAATGGCTGTAGATAGAGCAAATGAAAAAAAGTGTGTGTGTGTGTGTCTATATGTGTGTGTATATGTGTGTGTATATGTGTATGTATATGTGTGTGTATATATGTGTATGTGTGTGTGTATATATGTATGTGTGTGTGTGTGTGTGTGTGTGTGTGTGTGTGTGTGTGTGTGTGTGTGTGTATATATATATATATATATATATATATATATATATATATATATATATATATATATATATATATATATATATATATATATATATATATATATATATATATATATATATATATATATATATTTATATTTATATTATTATATTTTATGACAGGGCGAGCCTGTGCCACTGTTTAACATAGCGATCTGGGCGGATTTGCTTGGAAGCAGACGCACCAATGATACAGGTGTGTGCTGTTGCTGCATTCATCTTGGAACCAGTTTTAGAGCTCAGGCCCCCACCCTCCCAAGGGAGGCGGTGATTGTAAGGGAGCTGTGAAAGGTGCACATTGCACCATATTATTCAGGACAGATTGAGGCACGAACACTGAGCCCTGGTTCACATAGGAGCGATGCGGGAACCAGCCCGATTATAGAGCCCATTCCTGCATCGCTCCTCTCTCGCAGTCCGTTCACACTGCCCTCTGCGAACTGCTGGCGGGTGTCATTACAAAGTTAATACCCCCAGTTTTCTTCATAGATTGCAGTGTGAACTGTGCACTCGTACATGAATCGGATTGCATGGGTGAGAACACCCATGCAATGCGATTCTAGTGCGGGGGGGGGGAAAAAAGGTAAAGGAAAAGGTATTTGAATAAACGTGGGCAGAGCAAGCCCTGGAAAATACTTCTGGTGTACAGTAAACACACTGTTTTTTGCTACCAAATCCCCAGTGTGCCACAATTGGTGGATAAATGCCGGGGGGGCAAAAGATGGTGGAATGCAGACCCTCGCATGCTAAAAATGGAGTTGCCAGAGACTGTTTGTGCTTTGCTGTGTGAACAGCTAGAGGTGTATTGTCTTGCAGCCTTAAATAGATTATACAAAAAAAAATATTCTGAGGAACTGTTGTGTGCACGACTGCAAACATGAGTGCTGTTGCCGTGTGTCAGGTAAAGTGCCACAGAGGAATGGTTCCTAAAGTGACGCATGCAAAGGAAGATTGCAACACCTGCTAACTGGGGTGGCAAGACTGTTGCTGATAAAAATGTGAAAGAGACTGATTGTGTGTCTAATACCGGTGAAGTAGAGGCAAGTCTGGTGAGGAAATCCACTTCCAAAAGAGACTTTCTGCTGTGTAGTGGGTATAATGGGTTAATGCAGCCTCTGAAGCTTCTGTAGGTAATAGGGATGTGGATGCTATTGCTGCTGTGGCAGGCAAAGGGTCTGCTGAACAGCCGGTAGACAAGGGTGTATTGGCTGCTGCAGAAGTTAAACCCTCTCATGACAGAAGGACTGAGTGAGCACAAATGCATGGCAGGAGTTTTGCCCGCAACGCATAAAGAAATGAATGGTGTAGTGCCTTGTGATGACAAACATGTTGAAAGAAATGCTAGAGAATGTACAGCCAGTGTATATCTTGGCATCCTCTCCTAGGGCAGGAGAACTTGTACTACGGGTACTGCCAAATGGGCTTGTTATTGCAGGCCTAACGAAGGGGTCCTGTGCGGCTCCGAAACGTTGCACTTTGTAATGTGATCTCTCCACAAAAAAGGAAACCTTTTGGATGTGCATCCAAGGTGTGCTGGCAAATATGTACACTAGATTGTGGCACAAGCCCGAGAGACAGTCTGGGACAGATGGATTAGCTGGGATGCTGCAGAAAAGCTGAGGTACAGTGTGTGCGCATGAGTACTGATGGTCAGGAAGATAAGCTAAACTAGTGGAGCAATAGAGCTGAAAATGGAGCCTCAAGGCTAAATGTTTTCCCTAAGGCTTCATGCACACAGGATGTTAAAAAAATGTCCTAAAAGCGTCAGTAGCTTCTCAATGATTTTTTCAGCTTTTATTTGCGTTCTATTACCTGCGTTTTTGCACGTCTTTTCACATTTTTAAAGGGCCAGCGTTTTCTTTTTTTTTTTTTTTCCTCAGTTGATCTAAAATGTCCAAAAACGTTGGGAACTCACGTTTAGCCGTGTTTTTGAGCGTTTTTACAGCTTAGAAACTTCTTTCAGAACCCACTAGTCTTGGGTTTTTTTTCTTTACAGCTCAAAAACGTCCCAGGCAAAAACAGTTGATAATAGCCTATGTGTGCATGAACACATAGGATAACATGATGGAGAGTTTGACTGTAGAAAAAAACGTCTGCAGCTAAAAACCGCTTCTGTAAAACAGTCAAACATCCAGTGTGCATGAGGCCTTATCGTATCAATGATGTGAACCCCCTGCGTGGGAAGATATCCTTGTGAACTTTTGTGTTACTTTTTAAATAAAAGTGGGCAGAAAAAGCTCTGAAACCTACTTCTGTTGTGGAGTAAACTCACTGTTTTTCACTACCAATGAGCTACAAAATCCCCAACGTGTCATAATAAATGTATATATTATAGTACTGTGCAAAAGTTGTAGTCAGGAGAAAAAAAATCGAACTCAAATTAAAATTTTGTGTGACTACCATTTCAAACTAGCATTGATTCTTACACTTGCACAGTCAAGGGTTTTGTAGGATTAGAGTCGGGTGTATGATCAATTATACCAAGCTGGTGCTACCAATTATCAATTTCATATGTAGTTTGAAACAGTCATTAACTGAAACAGAACAGCTGTGTAGGAGGCTTCAAACTGGGTGAGGAACAGCCTAAAGGCCCTTTCACACGGGCTTTCTGTTCAGGTCCGCCTGTCAGTTTTTCAGGCGGACCTGAACGGATGCTCCATGCAGCCCTATGGAGTGGCGGATGTCAGTGGAGACATGTCACCTGTTGTTCTCCAATCCGATCCTGTCCATGAAATACAGACGGATGGAAACCTATTTTCCATCCGTCTGTAGAATCGGAGCGGAACGGATCCGATCCCCATAGAGCAGAGCGGGGCTCTGACAGCTCCATCTCCACTCAATGAGCGGAGACGTAACCGTCATCCGTCAGCTCAGTGGAGAGATCCCCGCTGAGCAAACGTAATCTGAAAATGGAAAGCCCGTGTGAAAGGACCCAAACTCTGCTACTAAGGGGAGGTTGTGGAAGACCATTTCATGTCACAGGTATTGACACATACACCATGGCAAGATTGAGCATGGTAACAGTGAAGCATGGTGGACGTTCCTTTTGGGGCTGCAAATTTCTGCAAATGGAGTTGAAAATTTAGGGGTCAATTGATTAACGTTTACCGCATGCGATAACGTGGTCACGTGACTCATTTGCATAAATTATCGTATGCGGTTAAAAAAATGGCCAATTCACAAAAAAAGATTATGCGGCATTTACCGCAAAATGAAAAAATGTGCCGGTAAACAACGCAAAAAAAAAATGCGGTAAGCTCTTAAGTCCAATTCACAAACCGAACAGAGAGTAAAAAAAAATATTTTTCTCCTACGTTCACTGACAGACGCAGCTCTTCATGACGTGGGGTTTATGCTTGTCCAACTAGGAGTTAACTAGGCAGGGAAAGAGCAAGCTGGCCCCTCCCACGGGGGCCGTCCCCCCTTCCCACATAAACCCTCCACCTAGCATAGCTCATCAGTTTTAATGCCTAGTTTGCAAGGAGTTGACCTGGCTCCCTTAGGGGATTTGCGGTCCGGATTGAGACCGGTTTCTTTTTCTTTTCTCTTTATTTTCTTTTATCACTTACTTCTATCAAGCATGAAGTCTGAAGCCGGCCGGGGCATAGAGGGTCGTTCTGGACTATGTACTTTCCCCGGCCCGACCGATGCGAGCCAGTCCTGCGGTATGGGGACCCACCACATCGTGCCCGTTCCGTGCGGGCGGCTTGGGGGTTTACGGACCGTGGTCCGGTTCGGGCGTTTTTCGGCTGGCAGCATCCCGCCCAGGCAGGGGCGGAAGGTCTGCGAACGGGTAGCTACCCGCTACCCCCGACAGGAGTGGTGAGTGAGAGTCCCCCCCCCCTCCTCCCCTTTTTTGGGTGTGGAGGGGGGACCGACGGGTGTCCTGGCGATTTCCTGGGTAGCCACTGGTTGCGGACCCCTGGGGCTCCTCCCCCACCCCTCACCCGATCGTTGCCTCCACGTTTTGGGGATTTTTGGGGAAAACGTGCTGCAGACGTTTTTTGCTTTCTCTTTGGAACGGTGTCTACGTCTGGCGGCGCAGCTCTTCTGACGGTCCTCAGGATACTGGCAGCAAACAGCAAGTATAGCTGGGCTCTCCTGTGGGTGCTGGTGGTGGCGGGTGCAGTCCTCCTGGGTATCCCTGGCGTTCTGTGGGGCGGTGGTGTGTGGCTGCGTGGGGGTGCCTCAAACCAAATGTTCTCACCTGCATTTTACTGAGGGCTATTTTAGGGGAAAAACAATGGCAGACTATCCTGCCGTGCCTGCTGAGGAGGAATCGGCAACACCCAATCTGCACAAGGGGCATTTTTGGACCAGCTGCGGGCGGTCCTTAGCGAATTTCTTCCCTGGGCGGATATTGCCCACCAGGTCCCTAGGAAGCGTCTTCTGCCCCCTTGTTCATCAGGGGAGGATTCTGATCCAAAGATAGCTTCGGGGGTCACAGGGACCCCAGTGGACCTTTCTGACGGTGAACTGGCCCCCTAGAAGGAGAGGAGGACCAGGGGGCGACAGCTGCGCGCGACAAAGTGCTGTTATCCGCCATTATCGCTGGAATTCGCTGCGACTGAGCCAGGATGGCGAATCACAGACATCTGCGTATGTGTGCGGGTCCGCCAGGCCCCCTAGGGCTTACCCCTATGATCAGTTTTTTGATCATCTGATCTATCGTGAATGGCAGCATCCGCAGCATTCTTTTTCGCTGTCAAAACGTTTTGCCATCCGCTATCCCTTTGAGGCTAGTTTTCTGAAGAAGTGGGAGTCACCTGTGGTGGACCCACTGATAGCTCGTCTGAGTAAGGCGGCGACCATTCCACTGGAAGGGGCCCCTTCCTTTAAGGATCCGGCTGATAGGCGGACAGAGGCGGTGCTAAAAGCTCTTTTTCTGGTAGCAGGCTCAGCTCTGAGACCGGCCCTGGCGTCTGCCATGGCGGCACAGCACCTGTCTGAGCGTATGGCGGAGCTCCAGAATGATCTGGACTGCGGTCGCCTGATGGATGCGCCGCAGAGAGCTGACTTTTTATATCAAGGTATCAAGTACCTCTATGACGCAGCCCTGGACCTTCTGCCTATGTTGTCCAGAATGGCTGTTTTTGCCGTCATTCTTAGACTGGTTCTTTGGTTGCGTTCATGGTCTGGGGACCATGCGTCCAAAAAAGGTCTTGCGGACCTCCCCTTTTTAAGGTGGACGTCTCTTCGGTCCACAACTAGATGAGATTTCACTGGAGGAAAGAGCACTTTCCTCCCAGAGCCCCGGAGGCATGAGTTTCACCATAGACAGGGGCCTCCTGCTTCGGGTCAGAAGAGGTGTTTTTTTTCGCGCCTCTGGCGTGGCAGGAAAAGGGAACCGAGCCGGTAAGGCCGCTGCAGGGGCCGGTAAGTGGCAGTGGCAGCGAAAAACTGATAAGGCAGAGGATAAGCCCTCCTCCGCCTGATGGGCTGCCCCCACCCGGGCTTCGGGTGGGGGGACGTCTTCTGGGGTTCGTGGACCGGTGGACTGCTCTCATTTCCGACCGGTGGGTCCAGGAAGTAGTGTCCACCGGCTACAGGAGTTTAGCACTCTACCCCCAGACAGATTCTTCCCATTGAACTTAGGGCTCCCGCAGGGGTGTCGGGAGGCCCTCTTCGGGGCCGTTCAGGCACTCTCCGACCAGGGGGTGATCGTGCCAGTACCTCAAGTGGAGAGGTTTCTACTCAAACCGGTTTGTGGTCTCCAAAAAATAAAGGGGGGGGGGGGGGGTTAAGGCCAGGTCTGGACCTGAAGGCCCTGAACCGATATGTAAAACCGCAGAAATTCCGGATGGAATCAATTCGCTCGATTGTGGCCGCCCTCCATCAAGGGGAATTCCTGGCATCTCTGGATATCAGGGACGTGTATCTCCATGTTCCCATTTGTCCACGGCACCAGCATTTTCTTCGCTTTGCAGTGGGGGACCTCCATTACCAATTTGTGGCACTCCCCTTTGGTCTGGCATCAGCTCCCCGGGTTTTCACCAAACTGGTAGCTCCAGTACTGGCGTTACTGCGGCAGAGAGGCATTGCGGTAGTAGCCTACCTCGACGACCTGCTCCTGAGAGCGGAGTCCGCCTCGGCTCTGGAGGAGAATGTGAGGATCACAATGGCCTCGTTGCAGGACTTCGGTTGGTTGATCAACCTGCAAAAGTCGACGGTATCTCCATCCCGTCGCCTGGAGTATCTGGGTCTGATTCTGGACACAGAGCAGGCGAAGGTGTTCCTCCCCCCGGCCAAGTTGCTGTCGCTGCAGTCGGCGGTGCGAACCCCTCTGTCGCACCAACAGTCTTCATTACGATTCTGTATGTGGGTACTGGGGCTCATGGTCTCGACCTTCGAGGTGGTACCTTACGCCCAGAGTCACACGCCTTCTCCAGCGAGCGATTCTGTCTCGATGGGACAGGTCTCCACGGTCCTTGGACCTTCTGATCCGCCTGAGCTCCCAGACCAAGGGCTGTCTGATCTGGTGGCTTCAGGACTCGGCGCTGTCTCGGGGGAAGTCGTTCCTGCCCCTTCAGTGGGTGATCATCACCACGGATGCCAGCCTTTCAGGCTGGGGCGGGGTCCTGGGGCAGCTGTCTGCCCAGGGCCTTTGGTCTGCGCAGGAAGCGCGCCTCCTGATCAATGTGCTGGAGCTAAGAGCGATCAGGTTATATGTCTCTCACTGGACTGTGAGGTTGCAAGATCGTCCGATTCGGATTTAGTCGGACAATGCCACAGCAGTGGCATATGTAAACCATCAGGGCGGAACGAAGAGTTCAGCAGCTTCGGCGGAAGCAGCTCTGATCCTGCGTTGGGCGGAACTCCACGTTCCGTTAATCTCCGCCGTTTACATTCCAGGCGTGGAAAACTGGCAGGCGGACTTTCTCAGTCACCAGACGCTGGATCAGGGAGAGTGGACTCTCCATCCAGAGGTATTCAGCCAGATTTGCCACAGATGGGGGATGCCGGACGTGGATCTCCTGGCGTCTCTGTTCAATCACAAGGTGAGGACCTTTGTGTCCAGGACGAGAGCGTCCGTTGGCAGTGGCCACGGATGTTCTAGTGGCTCCCTGGGGCCGTTATCGTCTTCTGTATGCCTTCCCTCCAATAAAACTTCTACCGTGGTTGCTACGCAGGGTAGTAGCGGAGGGAATTACAATGATCCTGGTGGCTCCGGACTGGCCTCGGCGCACATGGTACGCCGTCGTGATGCAAATGGTGGCGGACGTCCCCTGGCGGCTCCCGCTGCGAGACGATCTACTGTCTCAGGGGCCCATCTTGCACCCTGCTTTACCCTCGCTGGCTTTGACGGCCTGGCTATTGAGTCCCAGGTGCTGAGGGACGGGGGTCGTGATCCCTACCTTACTTAAAGCTCGCAAGTGTACTTTTTGAAAAATCTATCACCACGCCTGGAAGGCTTACATAGCTTGGTGCGAGGCGGAGGGTCATAACCCTCACTCTGTGGTGTCCATGGTTCTGACTTTTTTGCAGCAAGGCCTGAACAAAAAACTGGCTCTGAGCACCCTCAAGGGCCAAATATCGGCTCTGGCGATTCTTTTTCAAAGACCCTTGGCTTCGCACTCGTTAATTCGTACCTTTGTACAAGGTGTGCGACATGTGGCGCCTCGGGTGAGGTCTCCGATGGCTCCATGGGATTTGAATTTGGTGCTTTCTATTCTTCAGAGACCACCATATGAGAAGATCAGGGAGATTTCCTTACAACTGCTGTCGCAGAAGGTGGCCTTTTTGGTGGCCATCACATCCGCCAGGCGGGTGTCTGAGTTGGCGGCACTGTCGTGCAAGTCTCCTTATCTAGTCCTGCACAAGGACAAGGCGGTCTTGCGACCCTCTCCTTCGTTCCTTCCTTCCGTTTCTCCTTTCCACATTAATGAAGATATTGTTCTTCCTTCATTGTGCCCACGTCCATCGCACCCTAAGGAATTTGAGTTGCATGCCTTGGACGTAGTAAGGGCCTTACGAGTGTATCTAGATGCTACAGCTTCCTTTCGGAAGGGTTTGGCGGCAAGGTTCCCCCTTTTTCCGGTCACGGCTCATTCTACCCGGGCTGTTAGCACTTCCTGGGCTTTCAGACACCAGGCCTCGGTGTCACAGGTGTGCAAGGCGGCCACTTGGGCCTCGGTACACACTTTCACTAAGTTTTATAAGATTGATGTGTTAGCATCTTCGGATGCTGCTTTTGGCCGCAAAGTCTTACAGGCGGCAGTGTAGGCGCGCCTGGCGCCTCCTTAGAGGTTCTGTTGGGTACAGCTGTTGTCGTTTACCCACCCCCTCTTTTTGACACAGCTTTGGGACATCCCCACATGTCATGAAGAGCTGCGTCTGTCAGTGAACTCTGAGAAAAGGATTTTACGGTAAGTTTTAATATCCATTTATTACAAGGGTTTTGCTGGCTGTATCGCATGCAGTATTGTGACAGAAACTGCATGGGAGTCCCCCCAATAGCTGGTATTTAAGCAGTGGGCGGGCTGGGAAGCCAGACACCACATCCTTAACAGCTATTCCCCTTAAAATCCATACCAGACCTGAAGGGCCTGGTATGCATTGGGGGGGACCCAACAATGTTTTTTTTGTTTTCTCTTACGTTCATTGACAGACGCAGACTCTTATTCATGAAACGTGGGGTTTATGCACCTTTTAGACTAGGCAGAATGAAGTTCAGAAAAGCAAAGCTGGCCCCTTTCAGGGGGGCCGTCCTCACTCAGCATATAACCCCTCAGCCCTGCATAGCATATCAGTTTTTTTCTGCCTAGTGCAAGGAGTTAGACCTGGTTCCCTGCTGGGATCTGGGGTTCCCCTATTTTTTTTCTTTTTTCTGTTTTTCTTTTTGCGCAAGCCTTCCGATGAAGACTGCAGTCAAGTAGCCAGCTGGGGAACATGCAGATATCCCTTGTCCTGACATCTCCCCAGCATGGCCGACGGATGCGAGCCACCCTTAGCTTTAGCGGGGTCCGCCGCATTGTACCCGTTCCGTGCGGGGGGCCGGTGGGTTAAACACCCCACCTGCATAGCTAGTGACCGGGCTGCTGCTCGCTCCAGGGGTCGCATGGCCAGCAGCATCCCTCCCCACCTGGGGGGAGGAAGGTCTGTTCCGGGTGGCTTCCCGCTACTCCCGTCTGGAAGGGTGAGTGACGCCCCCCTCCCCCCCTGGGGGCAGAGGGGGGCGGCTAGCGGTGCCCGTTCCGGTGGGGGACTCTGGTGCCGGGTGTTTACCTACCTTTCTCTAACTACCCTCTCCCCAAAACCGCCCCCGCCCCACCTGTCCCCTCGCCCTACCTGTCCCCTCGCCCGCATGCACCTCTACGCGTCCGCCGACACCCTGCTCGCCCAGCTCGCACTGGTCCCTAGTGCCACGTGGTGATCACCGCCATTTTGGCGGTGCCGGCCGCTATTTTTCTGGGGTCGCGGCTGGCCGCCATTTTGCCGCAGCCGCGCCCATTTTGGAAGCGGTTTCTGGCCTCTTGTGGCCGATTGGCGGCCATTTTTGGTTGGTCTCCCTGAATGGGAAATAACACGTGTGTGTTGGCCCCACTTCCCTCTCTTCCTGGTCGGCGCTTGGGATGGCAGCATCAGCGGCATCGGCAGGCAGGGCAGCTTCTTATCAAGCACCGCAGGAGGGCAGTGTTTTCAGCAAGTATCGCTGGTTCTCTCCCTGGGGTGCGGGCGCGGTGGTGCTGGCTCCTACTGGGCAGTCCCGGTCCTTCTGTGGGGCATTGTGCAGGGGGTGCATTGCGGGGGCGTATGGCCGGTAGGCCTCATAAGTGTCCCGGGGGTGGCGCAATGGCGGCTGAACCGGCAGCAGCTTCTCCGGAGGGGTCCGCTGAGGCTCAAGCCACACTGGGACCTCTGGTTCCCCTGGACCAATTGACTTCAATTTTGAAAGAGAATTTTTCGCCCGGGGGGAACCGAGCCGGTTGGGGGGGGGGGGCCCAAGAAGCGTCCGTCCCTCCTCAATATTCGGAGGAGGACTCGGAGCCGGAAGGGGGCTCTGTGGTCAC
>BLSH010166096.1:15304-29561 GCA_018402905.1 Glandirana rugosa
TGAGACGTATTTTGTTGCTAGTGATGCTAGAATCTGATCGTTGAGCATGATCGTAGTGATCGTTGTTTTATGCAGAGTTTGATCTGCAACTCAAAGCAGTGGTATGTGAAATCTCTCATTTCTGCTATCTGTCCTCAGAGCAACAGCACAGCAGTAGTAAAGTAATCTATCTCAGGATGCAGGATCAGATCTTAACATGTCTCTATTCTCTCCCTCACGCTGTCAGCTTCCTCTCCCTACACTAACCCAAGAGCATGTGACTGCAGCACTACGTGACTCCAGCTTATAAAGAGGCTGGGTCACATGATGCACTGGCCAATCACAGCCATGCCATTAGTAGGCATGGCTGTGATGGCTTCTAAGGGCAAACCAGTGAAACGCTTGTTGATTGGCTGCCCTGCAGCTTCTCAACACGTGGAGTAAAATAGCAGAACCCCGGACCGAACCCGAAAGTTGTTTGTAATGTCCGTGTTCGGGTCCGGGTCCCGGACACCCGAAAGTTCGGCACGGACCCGAACGTTACAGTCCGGGTTCGCTTAACACTATTCATCTATTTTTGGACCATTGGTCAACTCTATCCCCCATCTGCTCACACCACGGGGAGGTGTCTTCGTGGTATCTCTGTCTTACAAGTAAGACCTACTCCATCGTCAGGGATTGTGTGACGCACTGCCCATTGAATAGAAGGTTTACATCCCAATTGATAGAGGACCCTGCAAAGATCCGGAGCCGATGTGAAGACGTCTCTTCCAACCCGGGAGCACCTTGAAGAGCGTGACGTGATTTCCACTGCCTGGATCCCCTTGGAATGGTTCAATGCCTTTACCTATCAGGTGTCTGGTAAGCCTCCAATTTACCATTATTTGAGGATCTCACTTGCGCCCTTAAGCGATGTTTTCATATCACCTTCACTGAAGAATTTATACACCTTGTGTTTCACTGGAAATTGACTGTCACAAACTTATTTATTTTTGTTTATTATTACTCACGGGACTGACAATTATCTTTTAAATAGGGTTTGAGCGCTATATCAATTTTTTATATTACCAGATTATCAGTGATATTGGTTCGCCCGGTTTTTGTTAAAGTGTTACACACAGTTTCCAGATGTTTGCAGAACAGTAGTTCAGTTTGTCCCGGTTTTAGTTAAAGTGTTACACACAGTTTCCAGATGTTTGCAGAACAGTGATATGGGTTCGCCCGGTTTTAGTTAAAGTGTTACACACAGTTTCCAGATGTTTGCAGAACAGTAGTTTAGTTTGTCCCGGTTTTAGTTAAAGTATGACACACAGTTTCCAGATGTTTGCAGGACAGTAGTTCAGTTTGTCCCGGTTTTATTTAAAGTGTTACACACAGTTTCCAGATGTTTGCAGAACAGTGATATGAGTTTGTCCCGGTTTTAGTTAAAGTGTTACACACAGTTTCCAGATGTTTGCAGAACAGTAGTTCAGTTTGTCCCTGTTTTAGTTAAAGTGTTACACACAGTTTCCAGATGTTTGCAGAACAGTAGTTCAGTTTGTCCCGGTTTTATTTAAAGTGTTACACACAGTTTCCAGATGTTTGCAGATCAGTGATATGGGTTTGTCCCGGTTTTAGTTAAAGTGTTACACACAGTTTCCAGATGTTTGTAGAACAGTGATATGGGTTCTCCCGGCTTATTTATACTTTTTTGACATAGTTTGAAGATGATTTTAAAACAGTTATATGGCTTGTACCGTTAATTAATACTTTTCAGACACAGTTTGAAGATGGTCCACATTCACCTCCATTTTTGATTTTTTTTATGAAATATTTTTTAAAAATGCTTTTAGTTATTTCCCTGTCCCCATTTCTTTGTAGGGCACTTGTCCCACCCTTACCCCCATTTTCCTTCCTTTTGCAGACCTCTAGGACTTTCCTGGACTTTTTTACAGCAATTTTCAGAACTTTTGGTAAAATTACCAGAACCCCAGACCCGAACCCGGACTTTTTTTGAAAAGTCCGGGTTCGGGTCCGGGTCCCGGACACCCCAAAGTTCGGTACGGACCCAAACTTTACAGTCCGAGTTTGCTCAACACTAATTGTGAGTACAGAGAGCTGAAAGAATCAGGGGGCAAGAGAAGAGGATGCCAGGAGCCATGTGACTGAGGAGAAATAGAATAGGAAACTGAAGGACTGTGATTAGGGAGAAGGAAGAAAGAATCCCGTAAGATGTGTGATTAGGGCGCAGGAGGAAAGGACACTGGGGACCATGTGATCAGGGAGCAGGAGGAGAGGATGCTGGGGGTCCTAAAGTATGGATCATCCCCATTAAATTAGTGGGTACCATGTCCAATGGGTATGATGCAAGCTGGTGCAATTCATGTGTGAGCAGGTTTCCTTGCTTGGAAAATCAGGTCATGACTTTAAGGAAACAGCTGGCAACACTGTGAAGCATCATCAGCCTGAAAGAGTTTGGACTATACTCGTCAGTTGGGTGAAGATAAGGAGGTGAAGGCTCCAGAGGAGAAAAGTTGGGTGACAGTTAGATGGGGTAGAGGGAATACATTAGAGAGGATAGTCCTGAGTTGTCACATCACAATAAATACACCCAGTTGCTTGATATTAGTGGGGACAAGTATAAAGAAAAGGATAGACAGTAGAGTTGAGTGAACCCAGGTACGTACCGGACTTTGGGGTATCCATGCCCCGAAACCGATCCCGGACATTAAAAAAGACAAACCGGGATCGGATTCGGTATTCGGGTATTTTTGGCACCTTTTCTATAGCTGCTGGGCAGCCAATCAACAAGCTTTTCACTAGTTTGCCCTTAGAAGCCATCACAGCCATGCCTACTAATGGCATGGCTGTTTTTGGCCAGTGCATCATGTGACCCAGCATCATATGACCCAGCCTATATATGATGCTGAAGTCACGTAGCGCAGTGTGTCAGATCATCCCAGACTAGAGTAGGGAGAACTTCATGTCGGTGCTGTGAGGGAAAGATTACCGTTCCCAACCATCTCAGACTGCACTAGGGAGACCTTCATTGCAGTCCTGTGAGGGAGACATTAGCGTTCAGAACCATCTTATAGTGCATTAGGGAGACGTTCCTGTTAGTGCTCTGAAGGAGAGATTAGAGTTCAGAACTATCTTATAGTGCATTAGGGAGACGAGTTGGTGCTCTAAGGGAGAGATTATCATTCTAAAACCATCTACTACTGCATTAGGGAGAGGTTCCTGTTGGTGCTCTGAGGGAGAGAATATCATTGTAAAACCATCTACTACTGCATTAGGGAGACGTTCCTGTTGGTGCTCTGAGGGAGAGATTATCATTCTAAAATCATCTACTACTGCATTAGGGTGAGGATCCTGTTGGTGCTCTGAGGGAGAGTTTACCATTATAAAACAATCTGCTACTGCATTAGGGAGAGGTTCCTGAGGGAGAGTTTATCGTTCTAAAACACCCCCTACTGCATTAAGGACAGGATCCTGTTGATGCTCTGAGGGAGATATTCTCATTCTAAAACCATCTACTACTGCATTAGGGACAAGTTCCTGTTAGTGCTCTGAGAGAGAGATTATCATTCAAAAACCATCTACTACTGCACTAGAGAAAGGTTCCTGTTGTTTCTCCGAGAGTTTATCATTATAAAACCATCTACTACTGCATTAGGGAGAGGTTCCTGTTGGTGCTCTGAGGGAGAGTTTATCATTCTAAAACCATCTACTACTGCATTAGGGAGAGGTTCCTGTTGGTGCTCTGAGGGATAGTTTATTGTTCTAAAACCATCTACTACTGCATTAGAGAGAGGTTCCTGTTGGTGCTCTGAGGGAGAGTTTATAATTTTTAAACCATCTACTACTGCATTAGGGAGAGGTTCCTGTTGGTGCTCTGAGGGATAGTTTATCGTTATAAAACCATCTACTACTGCATTAGGGAGAGGTTCCTGTTGGTGCTCTGAGGGAGAGTTTATCGTTCTAAAACCATCTACTACTGCATTAGGGAGAGGTTCCTGTTGGTGCTCTGAGGGAGAGTTTATCGTTCTAAAACCACATAATACTGCATTAAGGACAGGGTCCTGTTGATGCTCTGAGGGAGATATTCTCATTCTAAAACCATCTACTACTGCATTAGGGACAAGTTCCTGTTAGTGCTCTGAGAGAGAGATTATCATTCAAAAACCATCTACTACTGCATTAGAGAAAGGTTCCTGTTGTTTCTCCGAGAGAGAGTTTATCATTATAAAACCATCTACTACTGCATTAGGGAGAGGTTCCTGTTGGTGCTCTGAGGGAGAGTTTATCATTCTAAAACCATCTACTACTGCATTAGGGAGAGGTTCCTGTTGGTGCTCTGAGGGATAGTTTATTGTTCTAAAACCATCTACTACTGCATTAGGGAGAGGTTCCTGTTGATGCTCTGAGGGAGAGTTTATAATTTTAAAACCATCTACTACTGCATTAGGGAGAGGTTCCTGTTGGTGCTCTCTGGGAGAGATTATCATTCTGCAACCATCTACTACTGCATTAGGCAGAGGTTCCTGTTGGTGCTTTGAGGGAGAGATTGTCATTCTAAAACCATCTACTACTGCATTAGGGAGAGGTTCGTGTTGGTGCTCTGAGGGAGAGATTTTCATTCTAAAACCATCTACTACTGCATTAGGGACAGGTTCCTGTTGGTGCTTTGAGGGAGAAATTATCATTCAAAAACCATCTACTACTGCATTAGGGACAGGTTCCTGTTGGTGCTATGATTGAGAGATTATCATTCTAAAACCATCTACTACTGCACTAGAGAAAGGTTCCTGTTGTTTCTCCGAGGGAGAGATTATCATTATAAAACCATCTACTACTGCATTAGGAAGAGGTTCCTGTTGGTGCTCTGAGGGAGAGTTTATCATTATAAAACCATCTACTACTGCATTAGGGAGAGGTTCCTGTTGGTGCTCTGAGGGATAGTTTATCGTTATAAAACCATCTACTACTGCATTAGGGAGAAGTTCCTGTTGGTGCTCTGAGGGAGAGATTATCATTCTAAATCCATCTACTACTGCCTTAGAGAGAGGTTCCTGTTGGTGCTCTGAGGGAGAGTTTACCATTATAAAACAATCTGCTACTGCATTAGGTAGAGGTTCCTGAGGGAGAGTTTATCGTTCTAAAACACCCTCTACTGCATTAGGGAGAGGTTCCAGTTGGTGCTCTGAGGGAGAGTTTATCGTTCTAAAACCATATAATATTGCATTAGGGAGAGGTTCCTGTTGATGCTCTGAGGGAGATATTCTCATTCTAAAACCATCTACTACTGCATTAGGGATAAGTTCCTGTTAGTGCTCTGAGGGAGAGATTATCATTCTAAAACCATCTAATACCGCATTAGGGACAAGTTCCTGTTAGTGCTCTGAGGGAGAGATTATCATTAGAGATGAGCGAACTTCTAGAAGTCCGGGTTCTGCTGGTTCGGCCGAACTTCGGGACAAAGTCCGGGTTCGGGTCCGGACAGAACCCAAACTTTGTCCCGGACCCCGAACCCCATTGAAATCAATGGGGACACAGACTTTTAGGCACAAAAAAGGCTGTAAAATAGTCCTGGAAGGTTCTAGAGGTCTGCAAAAGGAAGGAAATGGGGGTATGGGTGGGAAAAGTGACCTACAAAGAAATGGGGACAGGGAAATAAATTTAAATATTTTTTAAAAAATAAAAACATAAAAAATGCAAAAATGGAGATCATCTTCAAACTGGGTCTGAAAAGTATTAATTAACGGTAGAAGCCATATAACTGTTCTAAAATCATCTTCAAACTGTGTCAAAAAAGTATAAATAAGCCGGGAGAACCCATATCACTGTTCTGCAAAATGTGTGTGTTACTTTAAATGAGACCGGGAATAAGTGAACATCTGTTCTGCAAACTTATTTAAAGTCTGTGTGTCACTTTAAATGAAACTGGGAATAAGTGAACATCTGTTATGCAAACTTATTTAAAGTCTGTGTGTCACTTTAAATGAAACCATGAATAAGTGCACATCTGTTCTGCAAAATTATTTATAGTCTGTGTGTCACTTTAAATGAAACCGTGAATTAGTGCACATCTGTTCAGCAAAATTATTTATAGTCTGTGTGTCACTTTAAATGAAACCGTGAATAAGTGCACATCTGTTCTGAAAAATTATTTAAAATCTGTGTGTCACTTTAAATGAAACCGTGAATAAGTGCACATCTGTTCTTCACACATCTGTTTAGTCTGTGTCACTTTTATTATAGCCACTAATAAGTGCACATCTGTTCTTCACACAGAACAGATGTTCTGCACCAGAACATCTGTTCTTCACACAGAACATCTGTTCTGCACACATCTGGAAATAGTTTAGAACACTTTACCTAAAACCGGGGAGGAACCATACACCTGTTCTTCAAACATCTGGAATCTATGTGTGGAACTACAGCATAGAGAAGAGCAGGCATATGGTTCCGCTCTTTACACACTGTTTGCAGATGTTTGAAGAACATTTTATAATGATAAACTCTCCGAGGGAGAGTTTATCATTATAAAATCATCTACTACTGCATTAGGGAGAGGTTCCTGTTGGTGCTCTGAGGCAGAGTTTATTGTTTTAAAACCATCTACTACTGCATTAGAGAGAGGTTCCTGTTGGTGCTCTGATGGATAGTTTATCCTTATAAAACCATCTACTACTGCATTAGGGAGAGGTTCCTGTTGGTGCTCTGAGGGAGACATTATTATTCTAAAACCATCTACTACTGCATTAGGGACAGGTTCCTGTTGGTGCTCTGAGGGAGAGATTATCATTCTAAAACCAAGAACCAAGGTTCTTGATGCTGGTTTGAGGGATAGATTGTTGTTTTAAAATCATCTCATACTGCTATAGGGAGAGGTTCATGCTGCTGGTGTGAGGGACAGATTATTGTTCTAAAAAAATCTCATACTGGTATCGGGAGAGGTTCCTGCTGCTGCTGTGAGGGAAAGATTACTGTTCTAAAATCATCTCATACTGGTATAGGGAGAGGTTCCTACTGCTGATGTGAGGGACAGATTAGTGTTCTAAAATCATCTATACTGCTATAGGGAGAGGTTCTTGCTGCTGGTGTGAGGGATAGATTATTGTTCTAAAATCATCTCATACTGCTATAGGGAGAGGTTCTTGCTGCTGGTGTGAGGGACAGATTATTGTTCTAAAATAATCTTATACTGGTATAGGGAGAGGTTCCTGCTGCTGGTGTGAGGGACAGATTAGTGTTCTAAAATCATCTCATACTGCTATAGGGAGAGGTTCCTGCTGCTGCTGTGAAGGACAGATTACTGTTCTAAAATCATTTTATACTGGTATAGGGAGAGGTTCCTGCTGCTGGTGTGAGGGACAGATTAGTGTTCTAAAATCATCTCCTACTGCAATAGGGAGAGGTTCCTGCTGCTGGTGTGAGGGACAGATTAGTGTTCTAAAATCATCTCATACTGCAATAGAGAGAGGTTCCTGCTGCTGGTGGGAGGGACAGATTAGTGTTCTAAAATCATCGCATACAGCTATAGGGAGAAGTTCCTGCTGCTGGTTTGATGGATAGATTATTGTTCTAAAATCATCTCATACTGCAATAGGGAGAGGTTCCTGCTGCTGCTGTGAAGGACATATTACTGTTCTAAAATCATTTTATACTGGTATAGGGAGAGGTTCCTGCTGCTAGTGTGAGGGACAGATTAGTGTTCTAAAATCATCTCATACTGCAATAGGGAGAGGTTCCTGCTGCTGGTGTGAGGGACAGATTAGTGTTCTAATATCATCTCATACTGCAATAGAGAGAGGTTCCTGCTGCTGGTGGGAGGGACAGATTAGTGTTCTAAAATCATCGCATACAGCTATAGGGAGAGGTTCCTGCTGCTGGTATGAGGGATAAATTATTGTTCTAAAATCATCTCAGACTGCTATAGGGAGAGTTTCCTGCTGCTGCTGTGAGGGACAGATTAGTGTTCTAAAATCATCTCATACTGCTATAGGGAGAGTTCCTGCTGCTGCTGTGAGAGACAGATTATTGTTCTAAAAGCATCTCATACTGATGTAGAGAGAGGTTCCTGCTGCTGGTGTGAGGGACAGATTAGTGTTCTAAAATCATTTCATACTAGTATAGGGAGAAGTTCCTTCTGCTGGTGTGAGGGACAGATTATTGCTCTAAAATCATCTCATACTGCTTTAGGGAGAGGTTCCTGCTGCTGCTGTGAGGGATAGATTACTGTTCTAAAATCAGCTCATACTGGTAGAGGGAGAGGTTCCTGCTGCTGCTGTGAGGGGCAGACTATTGTTCTAAAATAATCACATACTGGTATAGGGGGAGTTTCCTACTGCTGGTGCTGTGAGGGACAGGTTAGTGTTCTAAAATCATCTCATACTGCTATAGGGAGAGGTTCCTGCTGCTGCTGTGAGGGACAGATTACCTTTCTAAAATCATCTCATACTGGTATATGGAGAGGATCCTGCTGCTGGTGTGAGGGACAGAGTAGTGTTCTAAAATCATCTGTACTGTTATAGAGAGAGGTTCCTGCTGCTGGTGTGAAGGATAGATATTTGTTCTAAAATCATCTCATACTGCTTTAGGGAAAGGTTCCTGCTGCTGGTGTGAGGGACAGATTATTGTTCTAAAATCATCTCATACTGCTTTAGAGAGAGGTTCCTGCTGCTGCTGTGAGGGACAGATTACTATTCTAAAATCATCTCATACTGGTATAGTGAGAGATTCCTGCTGCTGGTGTGAGAGACAGATTAGTATTCTAAAATAATCTCATACTGCTATAGGGAGAGGTTCCTACTGCTGGTGTGAGGGACATATTTGTGTTCTAAAATCATCTAATACTGCTATAGGGAGAGGTTCCTGCTACTGCTGTGAGGGACAGATTACTGTTCTAAAATTATCATATGCTAGTATAGGGAGTAGTTCCTTCTGCTGGTGTGAGGGACAGATTACTGTTCTAAAATCATCTTATACTGGTATAGGGAGAGATTCCTGCTGCTGGTGTGAGGGAAAGATTAGTGTTCTAAAATAATCTCATACTGCTATAGGGAGAGGTCCCTGCTGCTTCTGTGAGGGATAGATTATTGTTCTAAAATCATCTCATACTGCTATAGGGAGAGTTTCTTGCTGCTGCTGTGAGGGACAGATTAGTGTTATAAAATCATCTCATACTGCTATAGGGATAGGTTCCTGCTGCTGCTGTGAGGGACAGATTACCTTTCTAAAATCATCTCATACTGGTATAGGGAGAGGTTCCTACTGCTGGTGTGAGGGACAGATTAGTGTTCTAAAATCATCTCTACTGGCATAGAGAGAGGTTACTGCTGCTGGTGTGAGGGATAGATTATTGTTCTAAAATTATCTCATACTGCTATAGGGAGAGGTTCCTGCTACTGCTGTGAGGGACAGATTATTGTTCTAAAATTATCATATACTGGTATAGGGAGAAGTTCCTTCTGCTGGTGTGAGGGACAGATTATTGTTCTAAAATCATCTCATGCTGCTTTAGGGAGAGGTTCCTGCTGCTGCTGTGAGGGACAGATTACTGTTCTAAAATCATCACATACTGGTAAAGGGAGAGATTACTGCTGCTGGTGTGAGGGACAGATTAGTATTCTAAAATCATCCCATACTGCTATAGGGAGAGTTTCCTGCTGCTGCTGTGAGGGACAGATTAGTGTTCTAAAATCATCTCATACTGCTATAGGGAGAGGTTCATGCTGCTGTTGTGAGAGACAGATTATTGTTCTAAAATCATCTCATACTGGAGTAGAGAGAGGTTCCTGCTGCTGGTGTTAGGAACAGATTAGTGTTCTAAAATCATCTCATACTGCTATAAGGAAAGGTTCCTGCTGCTGGTGTGAGGGACAGATTAGTGTTTTAAAATCATCTCATACTTCTATAGGGAGAGGTTCCTGGTGCTGCTGTGAAGGGCAGATTATTGTTCTAAAATAATCACATATTGGTATAGGGAGAGTTTCCTGCTGCTGGTGCTGTGAGGGACAGGTTAGTGTTCTAAAATAATCTCATACTGCTATAGGGAGAGGTTCCTGTTGCTGCTGTGAGGGACAGATTAGTATTCTAAAATAATCTCATACTGGTATAGGGAGAGGTTCCTACTGCTGGTGTGAGGGACATATTTGTGTTCTAAAATCATCTAATACTGCTATAGGGAGAGGTTCCTGCTACTGCTGTGAGGGACAGATTACTGTTCTAAAATTATCATATGCTAGTATAGGGAGTAGTTCCTTCTGCTGGTGTGAGGGACAGATTACTGTTATAAAATCATCTCATACTGCTATAGGGATAGGTTCCTGTTGCTGCTGTGAGGGACAGATTACCTTTCTAAAATCATCTCATACTGGTATAGGGAGAGGTTCCTGCTGCTGGTGTGAGGGACAGATTAGTGTTCTAAAATCATCTCTACTGGTATAGAGAGAGGTTACTGCTGCTGGTGTGAGGGATAGATTATTGTTCTAAAATCATCTCATACTGCTATAGGGAAAGGTTCCTGCTGCTGGTGTGAGGGACAGATTATTGTTCTAAAATCATCTCATACTAGTATAGGCAGAAGTTCCTTCTGCTGGTGTGAGGGACAGATTATTGTTCTAAAATCATCTCATACTGGTATAGTGAGAGATTCCTGCTGCTGGTGTGAGGGACAGATTAGTATTCTAAAATAATATCATACTGCTATAGGGAGAGGTTCCTACTGCTGGTGTGAGGGACATATTTGTGTTCTAAAATCATCTAATACTGCTATAGGGAGAAGTTACAACTACTGCTGTGAGGGACAGATTACCGTTCTAAAATTATCATATACTAGTATAGGGAGTAGTTCCTTCTGCTGTGTGAGGGACAGATTACTGTTCTAAAATCATCTTATACTGGTATAGGGAGAGATTCCTGCTGCTGGTATGAGGGACAGATTAGTATTCTAAAATAATCTCATACTGCTATAAGGAGAGGTTCCTGCTGCTTCTGTGAGGGATAGATTATTGTTCTAAAGTCATCTCATACTGCTATAGGGAGAGTTTCCTGCTGCTGCTGTGAGGGACAGATTAGTGTTCTAAAATCATCTCATACTGGTGTAGAGAGAGGTTCCTGCTGCTGGTGTGAGGGACAGATTAGTGTTCTAAAATCATCTCATACTTCCATAGGGAGAGGTTCCTGCTGCTGCTGTGAGGGACAGATTACTGTTCTAAAATTATCATATACTAGTATAGGGAGCAGTTCCTTCTGCTGGTGTGAGGGACAGATTATTGTTCTAAAATCATCTCATGATGCTTTAGGGAGAGGTTCCTGCTGCTGCTGTGAGGGACAGATTACTGTTCTAAAATCATCACATACTGGTAAAGGGAGAGATTACTGCTGCTGGTATGAGGGACAGATTAGTATTCTAGAATAATCTCATACTGCTATAGGGAGAGGTTCCTGCTGCTGGTGTGAGGGATAGATTATTGTTCTAAAATCATCTCATACTGCTATAGGGAGAGTTTCCTGCTGCTGCTGTGAGGGACAGATTAGTGTTCTAAAATCATCTCATACTGCTATAGGGAGATGTTCATGCTGCTGTTGTGAGAGACAGATTATTGTTCTAAAATCATCTCATACTGGTGTAGAGAGAGGTTCCTGCTGCTGGTATGAGGGACAGATTAATGTTCTTAAATCATCTCATACTGCTATAAGGAAAGGTTCCTGCTGCTGCTGTGAGGGACAGATTAGTGTTTTAAAATCATCTCATACTTCTATAGGGAGAGGTTCCTGCTGCTGCTGTGAAGGGCAGATTATTGTTCTAAAATAATCACATATTGGTATAGGGAGAGTTTCCTGCTGCTGGTGCCGTGAGGGACAGGTTAGTGTTCTAAAATAATCTCATACTGCTATAGGGATAGGTTCCTGCTGCTGCTGTGAGGGACAGATTACCTTTCTAAAATCATCTCATACTGGTATAGGGAGAGGTTCCTGCTGCTGATGTGAGGGACAGATTAGTATTCTAAAATAATCTCATACTGCTATAGGGAGAGGTTCCTACTGCTGGTGTGAGGGACATATTTGTGTTCTAAAATCATCTAATACTGCTATAGGGAGAGGTTCCTGCTACTGCTGTGAGGGACAGATTACTGTTCTAAAATTATCATATGCTAGTATAGGGAGTAGTTCCTTCTGCTGGTGTGAGGGACAGATTACTGTTCTAAAATCATCTTATACTGGTATACGGAGAGATTCCTGCTGCTGGTGTGAGGGACAGATTAGTGTTCTAAAATAATCTCATACTGCTATAGGGAGAGGTCCCTGCTGCTTCTGTGAGGGATAGATTATTGTTCTAAAATCATCTCATACTGCTATAGGGAGAGTTTCTTGCTGCTGCTGTGAGGGACAGATTACTGTTATAAAATCATCTCATACTGCTATAGGGATAGGTTCCTGCTGCTGCTGTGAGGGACAGATTACCTTTCTAAAATCATCTCATACTGGTATAGGGAGAGGTTCCTGCTGCTGGTGTGAGGGACAGATTACTGTTCTAAAATTATCATATACTAGTATAGGGAGCAGTTCCTTCTGCTGGTGTGAGGGACAAATTATTGTTCTAAAATCATCTCATGCTGCTTTAGGGAGAGTTTCCTGCTGCCGCTGTGAGGGTCAGATTACTGTTCTAAAATCATCACATACTGGTAAAGGGAGAGATTACTGCTGCTGGTGTGAGGGACAGATTAGTATTCTAGAATAATCTCATACTGCTATAGGGAGAGGTTCCTCCTGCTGGTGTGAGGGATAGATTAGTGTTCTAAAATCATCTCATACTGCTATAGGGAGAGGTTCCTGCTGCTGCTGTGAAGGGCAGATTATTGTTCTAAAATAATCACATATTGGTATAGGGAGAGTTTCCTGCTGCTGGTGCTGTGAGGGACAGGTTAGTGTTATAAATTAATCTCATACTGCTATAGGGATAGGTTCCTGCTGCTGCTGTGAGGGACAGATTACCTTTCTAAAATCATCTCATACTGGTATAGGGAGAGGTTCCTGCTGCTGGTGTGAGGGACAGATTATTGTTCTAAAATCATCTCTACTGGTATAATGAGAGGTTACTGCTGCTGGTGTGAGGGATAGATTATTGTTCTAAAATCATCTCATACTGCTATAGGGAAAGGTTCCTGCTGCTGGTGTGAGGGACAGATTATTGTTCTAAAATCATCTCATACTAGTATAGGGAGAAGTTCCTTCTGCTGGTGTGAGGGACAGATTATTGTTCTAAAATCATCTCATACTGGTATAGTGAGAGATTCCTGCTGCTGGTGTGAGGGACAGATTAGTATTCTAAAATAATATCATACTGCTATAGGGAGAGGTTCCCACTGCTGCTGTGAGGGACATATTTGTGTTCTAAAATCATCTAATACTGCTATAGGGAGAGGTTCCTACTACTGCTGTGAGGGGCAGATTACCGTTCTAAAATTATCATATACTAGTATAGGGAATAGTTTCTTCTGCTGTGTGAGGGACAGATTACTGTTCTAAAATCATCTCATACTGGTATAGGGAGAGATTCCTGCTGCTGGTATGAGGGACAGATTAGTATTCTAAAATAATCTCATACTGCTATAAGGAGAGGTTCCTGCTGCTTCTGTGAGGGATAGATTATTGTTCTAAAGTCATCTCATACTGCTATAGGGAGAGTTTCCTACTGCTGGTGCTGTGAGGGACAGGTTAGTGTTCTAAAATCATCTCATACTGCTATAGGGAGAGGTTCCTGCTGCTGCTGTGAGGGACAGATTACCTTTTTAAAATCATATCATACTGGTATAGGGAGAGGTTCCTGCTGCTGGTGTGAGGGACAGATTAGTGTTCTTAAATAGAGTTGAGCGAACACCTGGAAGTTCGGGTTCTGCTGGTCCGTCCGAACTTCGGGACAAAGTCCGGGTCCGGGTCCGGACGGAACCCGAACGATCGCACGATAAAGGGACAGGGGTAAAAAAACATCCCGTGAACGGGATGGGAATGGGGGTAAAATGAAGGAAAACGTCGGGAGACCCCGAAAGGTCCTGAAAGGATGTCGGTAAAAACACGGATTTTCAAGCCCAGGGGTAACTAAAGTTACCCCAAGCAACAGGCACGCTAGCAAGCCCAAGGCAGGCCTGGGCCTGGGCCTGAAACAGGGCTTCAAGCCTGCCTGGTCGTCTTGGGCTTGAAGGTCCACAAGCGAGTTGAGATAAATTCTTGTGATTAGACAGGGAGTGTGGTCGTCGTCCTTGGAGAGGGATATGGTCATACTATACTAAAA
>BLSH010166096.1:30983-43114 GCA_018402905.1 Glandirana rugosa
CCTTAGAGAGGGATATGGTCATACTCTACTTAAATGATTACTGTTCTAAATTCATCTCATACTGGTATAGGGAGAGATTCCTGCTGCTGGTGTGAGGGACAGATTAGTATTCTAAAATATTCTCATACTGCTATAGGGAGAGGTTCCTGCTGCTGCTGTGAGGGATAGATTATTGTTCTAAAATCGTCTCATACTGTTGTAGAGAGAGGTTCCTGCTGCTGGTGTGAGGGACAGATTACCTTTCTAAAATCATCTCATACTGCTATAGGGAGAGGTTCCCGCTGCTGCTGTGAGGGACAGATTACCTTTTTAAAATTATATCATACTGGTATAGGGAGAGGTTCCTGCTGCTGGTGTGAGGGACAGATTAGTGTTCTTAAATCATCTCTACTGGTATAGAGAGAGGTTCCTGCTGCTGGTGTGAGGGATAGATTACTGTTCTAAAATCATCTAATACTGCTATAGGGAGAGGTTCCTGCTACTGCTGTGAGGGACAGATTACTGTTCAAAAATTATCATATACTAGTATAGGGAGCAGTACCTTCTGCTGGTGTGAGGGACAGATTATTGTTCTAAAATCATCTCATGCTGCTTTAGGGAGAGGTTCCTGCTGCTGCCTTGAGGGACAGATTACTGTTATAAAATCATCACATACTGGTATAGGGAGAGATTACTGCTGCTGGTGTGAGGGACAGATTAGTATTCTAGAATAATCTCATACTGCTATAGGGAGAGGTTCCTGCTGCTGGTGTGAGGGATAGATTATTGTTCTAAAATCATCTCATACTGCTATAGGGAGAGTTTCCTGCCGCTGCTGTGAGGGACAGATTAGTGTTCTAAAATCATCTCATACTGCTTTAGGGAGAGGTTCCTGCTGCTGCTGTGAGGGACAGATTACTGTTCTAAATTCATCTCATACTGGTATAGGGAGAGATTCCTGCTGCTGGTGTGAGGGACATATTATTGTTCTAAAATCATCTCATACTAGTATAGGGAGAATTTCTTCTGCTGGTGTGAGGGACATATTATTGTTCTAAAATCATCTCATACTGCTTTAGGGAGAGGTTCCTGCTGCTGCTGTGAGGGACAGATTACTGTTCTAAATTCATCTCATACTGGTATAGGGAGAGATTCCTGCTGCTGGTGTGAGGGACAGATTAGTATTCTAAAATATTCTCATACTGCTATAGGGAGAGGTTCCTGCTGCTGCTGTGAGGGATAGATTATTGTTCTAAAATCGTCTCATACTGTTGTAGAGAGAGGTTCCTGCTGCTGGTGTGAGGGACAGATTACCTTTCTAAAATCATCTCATACTGCTATAGGGAGAGGTTCCTGCTGCTGCTGTGAGGGGACAGATTACCTTTTTAAAATCATATCATACTGGTATAGGGAGAGGTTCCTGCTGCTGGTGTGAGGGACAGATTAGTGTTCTTAAATCATCTCTACTGGTATAGAGAGAGGTTCCTGCTGCTGGTGTGAGGGATAGATTACTGTTCTAAAATCATCTAATACTGCTATAGGGAGAGGTTCCTGCTACTGCTGTGAGGGACAGATTACTGTTCAAAAATTATCATATACTAGAATAGGGAGCAGTACCTTCTGCTGGTGTGAAGGACAGATTATTGTTCTAAAATCATCTCATGCTGCTTTAGGGAGAGGTTCCTGCTGCTGCCTTGAGGGACAGATTACTGTTATAAAATCATCACATACTGGTATAGGGAGAGATTACTGCTGCTGGTGTGAGGGACAGATTAGTATTCTAGAATAATCTCATACTGCTATAGGGAGAGGTTCCTGCTGCTGGTGTGAGGGATAGATTATTGTTCTAAAATCATCTCATACTGCTATAGGGAGAGTTTCCTGCTGCTGCTGTGAGGGACAGATTAGTGTTCTAAAATCATCTCATACTGCTTTAGGGAGAGGTTCCTGCTGCTGCTGTGAGGGACAGATTACTGTTCTAAATTCATCTCATACTGGTATAGGGATAGATTCCTGCTGCTGGTGTGAGGGACAGATTATTGTTCTAAAATCATCTCATACTAGTATAGGGAGAATTTCTTCTGCTCGTGTGATGGACATATTATTGTTCTAAAATCATCTCATACTGCTTTAGGGAGAGGTTCCTGCTGCTGCTGTGAGGGACAGATTACTGTTCTAAATTCATCTCATACTGGTATAGGGAGAGATTCCTGCTGCTGGTGGGAGGGACAGATTAGTATTCTAAAATAATCTCATACTGCTATAGGGAGAGGTTCCTGCTGCTGCTGTGAGGGATAGATTATTGTTCTAAAATCATCTCATACTGTTGTAGAGAGAGTTTCCTGCTGCTGGTGTGAGGGATAGATTATTGTTCTAAAATCATCTCATACTGCTATAGGGAAAGGTTCCTGCTGCTGGTGTGAGGGAAAGATTATCGTTCTAAAATCATCTCATACTGCTTGAGGGAGAGGTTCCTACTGCTGCTGTGAGGGACAGATTAGTGTTCTAAAATCATCTCATACTGGTATAGGGAGAGATTCCTGCTGCTGGTGTGAGGGACAGATTAGTATTCTAAAATAATCTCATACTGCTATAGGGAGAGGTTCCTACTGCTGGTGTGAGGGACAGATTTGTGTTCTAAAATCATCTAATACTGCTACAGGGAGAGGTTCCTGCTGCTGCTATGAGGGACACATTACTGTTCTAAAATCATCTCATACTGGTATAGGGAGAGATTCCTGCTGCTGATGTGAGTGACAGATTAGTATTCTAAAATAATCTCATACTGCTATAGGGAGAGGTTCCTGCTGCTGGTGTGAGGGATAGATTATTGTTCGAAAATCATCTCATACTGCTATAGGGAGAGTTTCCTGCTGCTGCTGTGAGGGACAGATTAGTGTTCTAAAATCATCTCATACTGGTGTAGAGAGAGTTTCCTGCTGCTGGTGTGAGGGACAAATTAGTGTTCTAAAATCATCTCATACTAGTATAGGGATTAGTTTCTTCTGCTGGTGTGAGGGACAGATTATTGTTCTAAAATCATCTCATAATGCTTTAGGGAGAGGTTCCTACTGCTGCTGTGAGGGACAGATTACTGTTCTAAAATCTTCTCATACTGGTATAGGGAGAGATTCCTGCTGCTGGTGTGAGGGATAGATTAGTATTCTAAAATAATCTCATACTGCTATAGGGAGAGGTTCCTGCTGCTGGTGCGAGGGATAGATTATTGTTCTAAAATCAACTCATACTGCTATAAGGAGAGTTTCCTGCTGCTGCTGTGAGGGACAGATTAGTGTTCTAAAATAATCTTATACTGCTATAGGGAGAGGTTCCTGCTGCTGGTGTGAGGGACAGATTATTGTTCTAAAATCATCTCATACTGGTGTAGAAAGAGGTTCCTGCTGCTGGTGCGAGGGACAGATTAGTGTTCTAAAATCATCTCATACTGCTAAAAGGAACGATTCCTGCTGCTGCTGTGAGGGACAGATTAGTGTTCTAAAATCATCTTATACTTTTATAGGGAGAGGTTCCTGCTGCTGCTGTGAGGGGCAGATTATTGTTCTAAAATCATCACATATTGGTATAGGGAGAGTTTCCTGCTGCTGGTGCTGTGAGGAACAGGTTAGTTTTCTAAAATCATCTCATACTGCTATAGGGAGAGGTTCCTGCTGCTGCTGTGAGGGATAGATTATTGTTCTAAAATCATCTCATACTGGTATAGGGAGAGGTTCTTGCTGCTGGTGTGAGGGACAGATTAGTGTTCTAAAATCATCTCTACTGGTATAGAGAGAGGTTCCTGCTGCTGGTGTGAGGGATAGATTATTGTTCTAAAATCATCTCATACTGCTATAGGGAAAGGTTCCTGCTGCTGGTGTGACGGACAGAATATTGTTCTAAAATCATCTCATACTGCTTTAGGGAGAGGTTCCTACTGCTGCTGTGAAGGACAGATTACTGTTCTAAAATCATCTCATACTGGTATAGGGAAAGATTCCTGCTGCTGGTGTGAGGGACAGATTAATATTCTAAAATAATCTCATACTGCTATAGGGAGAGGTTCCTGCTGCTGGTGTGAGGGACAGATTTGTGTTCTAAAATCATCTAATACTGCTATAGGGAGAAGTTCCTGCTGCTGCTGTGAGGGACAGATTAGTTTTCTAAAATCATCTCATACTGCTATAGGGAGAGGTTCCTGCTGCTGCAGTGAGAGACAGATTATTGTTCTAAAATCATCTCATACTGGTGTAGAGAGAGGTTCCTGCTGCTGCTGTGAGGGACAGATTAGTGTTCTAAAATCATCTCATACTGCTATAAGGAAAGGTTCCTGCTGCTGCTGTGAGGGACAGATTAGTGTTCTAAAATCATCTCATACTTCTATAGGGTGAGGTACCTGCTGCTGCTGTTAGGGGAAGATTATTTTTCTAAAATCATCACATATTGGTATAGGTAGAATTTCCTGCTGCTGGTGCTGTGAGGGACAGGTTAGTGTTCTAAAATAATCTCATACTGCTATAGGGATAGGCTCCTGCTGCTGGTGTGAGGGACAGATTACCTTTCTAAAATCATCTCATACTGGTTTAGGAAGAGGTTCCTGCTGCTGGTGTGAGGGACAGATTAGTGTTCTAAAATCATCTCTACTGGAATAGAGAGAGGTTCCTGCTGCTGGTGTGAGGGATAGATTATTGTTCTAAAATCATTTCATACTGCTATAGGGAAAGGTTCCTTCTGCTGGTGTTTAAGGGCAGATTATTGTTCTAAAATCATCTCATACTGCTTTAGGGAGAGGTTCCTGCTGCTGCTGTGAGGGTCAGATTACTGTTCTAAAATCATCTCATACTGGTATAGGGAGAGATTCCTGCTGCTGGTGTGAGTGACAGATTAGTATTCTAAAATAATCTCATACTGCTATCGGGAGAGGTTCCTGCTGCTTGTGTGAGGGATAGATTATTGTTCTAAAATCATCTCATACTGCTATAGGGAGAGGTTCCTGCTGCTGCTGTGAGGGATAGATTATTGTTCTAAAATCATCTCATACTGCTATAGGGGGAAATTCCTGCTGCTGCTGTGAGGGACAGATTAGTGTTCTAAAATCATCTCATACTGCTATAGGGAGAGGTTCCTGCTGCTGCTGTGAGAGACAGATTATTGTTCTAAAATCATCTCATACTGGTGTAGAGAGAGGTTCCTGCTGCTGTTGTGTGGGACAGATTAGTGTTCTAAAATCATCTCATACTGCTATAAGGAAAGGTTCCTGCTGCTGCTGTGAGGGAGAGATTAGTGTTCTAAAATCATCTCATACTTCTATAGGGAGAGGTTCCTGCTGCTGCTGTTAGGGGAATTTTATTGTTCTAAAATCATCACATATTGGTATAGGTAGAATTTCCTGCTGCTGGTGCTGTGAGGGACAGGTTAGTGTTCTAAAATATCCTCATACTGCTATAGGGATAGGTTCCTGCTGCTGCTGTGAGGGACAGATTAACTTTCTAAAATCATCTCATACTGGCATAGGAAGAGGTTCCTGCTGCTGGTGTGATGGACAGATTAGTGTTCTAAAATCATCTCTACTGGTATAGAGAGAGGTTCCTGCTGCTGGTGTGATGGATAGATTATTGATCTAAAATCATCTCATACTGCTTTAGGGAGAGGTTCCTGCTGCTGCTGTGAGGGCCAGATTACTGTTCTGAAATCATCTCATACTGGTATAGGGAGAGATTCCTGCTGCTGGTGTGAGTGACAGATTAGTATTCTAAAATAATCTCATACTGCTATCGGGAGAGGTTCCTGCTGCTGGTGTGAGGGATAGATTATTGTTCTAAAATCATCTCATACTGCTATAGGGAGAGGTTCCTGTTGCTGTTGTGAGGGATAGATTATTGTTCTAAAATCAACTCATACTGCTATAGGGAGAGATTCATGCTGCTGCTGTGAGGGACAGATTAGTGTTCTAAAATCATCTCATACTGCTATAGGGAGAGGTTCCTGCTGCTGCTGTGAGAGACAGATTATTGTTCTAAAATCATCTCATACTGGTGTAGAGAGAGGTTCCTGCTGCTGGTGTGAGGGACAGATTTGTGTTCTAAAATCATCTCATACTTCTATAGGGAGAGGTTCCTGCTGCTGTGAGGGGCAGATTATTGTACTAAAATCATCACATACTGGTATAGGGAGAGTTTCCTGCTGCTGGTGCTGTGAGGGACAGATTAGTGTTCTAAAATCATCTCTACTGGTATAGAGAGAGGCTCTTGCTGCTGGTGTGAGGGATAGATTATTGTTCTAAAATCATCTCATACTGCTATAGGGAAAGGTTCCTGCTGCTGGTGTGAGGGACAGATTATTGTTCTAAAATCACCTCATACTGTTTTAGGGAGAGGTTCCTGCTGCTGCTGTGAGGTGCAGATTACTGTTCTAAAATCATCTCATACTTGTATAGGGAGGGATTCCTGCTGCTGGTGTGAGGGACAGATTAGTGTTCTAAAATAATCTCATACTGCTATAGGGAGATGTTCCTGCTGCTGGTGTGAGGGATAGATTATTGTTCTAAAATCATCTCATACTGCTATAGGGAGAGGTACCTGCTTCTGCTGTGAGGGACAGATTATTGTTCTAAAATCATCTCATACTGCTATAGGGATAGGTTCCTGCTGCTGGTGTGAGGGACAGATTAGTGTTCTAAAATCATCTCATACTGCTATAGGGAGAGTTTCCTGCTGCTGCTTTGAGGGACAGATTATTGTTCTAAAATCATCTTATACTGGTATAGGGAGAGGTTCCTGCTGCTTCTGTGAGGGATAGATTATTGTTCTAAAACCATCTCATACTGCTATAGGGAGAGGTTCCTGCTGCTGCTGCGAGGGACAGATGATTGTTCTAAAATCATCTCATACTGGTATAGGGAGAGGTTCCTGCTGCTGCTGTGATTGACAGATTACTATACTAAAATCATCTCATACTGGTATAGGGAGAGGTTCCTGCTGCTGGTGTGAGGGACAGATTACTGTTCTAAAATCATCTCATGCTGCTATAGGGAGAAGTTCCTGCTGCTGCTGTGAGGGATAGATTATTGTTCTGAAATCATCTCATACTGCTATAGGGAGAGGTTCCTCCTGCTGCTGTGAGGGATAGATTAGTGTTCTAGAATCATCTCATCCTGTTATGAGAGGTTCCTGCTGCTGCTGTGAGAGACAGATTATTTTTCTAAAATCATTTCATACGGGTATATAGAGAGGTTCCTGCTGCTTGTGTTAGGGACAGATTAGTGTTCTAAAATCATCTCATACCACTATAGGAAGAGGTTCCTGCTTCTTCTTTGAGGGGTAGATTATTGTTCTAAAATCATCTCATACTGCTTTAGAGAGAGGTTCCTGCTGCTGGTGTGAGGGACAGATTATTGTTAGAGTTTAGTGAACCCGAACTGTAAAGTTTGCGTCCTTACCGAACTTTGGGTGTCCGGGACCCGTACCCGAACGGGGACATTTCAAAAAACATTCGGATTCGGGTTCTGGTAGTTGAATCCGCATTTTGAATAGCTGCTGGGCATCCAATCAACAAGTGTTTCACTGGTTTGCCCTTAGAAGCCATCACAGCCATGCCTAATAATGGCATGGCTGTGAATGGCCAGTGCATCATGTGACCCAGCCTCTTTATAAGCTGGAGTCACAGTGCAGCATGTCACATGCTCTCTGAGACTCTGACTAGTGTAGGGAGAGGAAGCTGCCGGAGTTGTTGTGAGGGACAGATTGCAGATAATTTTAACATCTCATCCTGCATTATAGGACAATCTGTTTCTAGACTAATTAGAGATTACTACTACTGCTGCTCTGAGGGACAGATTGCAGATCTCACCCTGCATTACACAACAATCTGATTCTGGACTAATTAGAGATTTCTCATACTGCTGCTTTTAGTGACAGATTGCAGATCTCACCCTGCATTAGGGAACGATCTGACTGCACTAGGTAGAGGCTTCTGCTTAGAGGGACAGATCATATTGTTCTAAAATCATCTCCTAGTTCTATATGGTCAGGTTCCAGCTGTTGCTTAGAGGGACAGATTATTGTTCAAAAATCATCGCCTACTCCTGTAGGGCCAGTTTCCAGCTGTTGCTGTAAGGGACAGATTATTGTTCAAAAATCATTGCCTACTTTTATAGGGCCAGGTTCCAGCTGTTGCTGTAAGGGACAGATTATTGTTCAAAAATGATCTCCTAGTTCTAAAGGGAGAGGTTCCAGCTGTTGCTGTAAGTGACAGATTATTTTTCAAACATCATTGCCTACTCATATAGGGTCAGGTTTCAGCTGTTGATGTAAGTAACAGATTATTGTTCAAAAATCATCGCCTACTCCTATAGGGCCAGGTTCCAGCTGTTGCTTAGAGGGACAGATTATTGTTCAAAAAACATCTCCTAGTTCTAAAGGGAGAGGTTCCAGCTGTTGCTGTAAGTGACAGATTTGTTTTCAAACATCATTGCCTACTCCTATAGGGCCAGGTTCCAGCTGTTGCTGTAAGGGACAGATTATTGTTCAAAAATCATTGCCTAGAGCGCATGTGCGGAGCCAGCGAGATGGACGCCTAGATCCCGAGCTCCGTCCCTCTCCAGTGACAAAGAGCCCTAGGGCACGGCAGTGAAGGATTCCTCCCCCACAGCCTCTACACACGAGGGAGTCTTAACCAAAGGACCCTCTCTATGAGAATGGGACAAGCCAGGAGAGACCTGCGGGAGCAGTTTTCAGCCGCAGGCACTGCAGTCGGAGGCCCCAAGATGGCAGCGGAGCGATTGCTCCACGAGGCAGACTGCAGCCTCTCCCCAGCACAATTCCCATGGAGGGAGGAGGTAGGAGATAGATGCCCCAGAGCTGCAGACCAGTAAGGTCTGGCTTCACCTGCTTCCACCGAGTCCCTCCTCAATCAGACCATGATGACACCAGCTCATTCCCATACTGCCGCCCACCCAGCCCAGCTAAGGATCCAGGACCAGATCCCTTCACAGCCACAGGACATGGCTCACATGTTCTCTAAATTTGCAGACCTGCTTGAAAGAGGGTTAGCTAACACAGCTTCTAGGATCATTTCTTCACTTCTGAGATTAAGCTTGACCTACAAAACTTTGGTGCCCGCATTGAGACTATTGAATCCAAAATGGATTCCACAGTTGCAAGGGCTAACCAAAACTCAAATAGGATCCAAGACCTCCATAGACAATTAGATGAAGCAGTATCTAAAATAGATGATCTGGAAAATAGATCCAGAAGGCTGAACTTCAGGATCAGAGGCCTCCCTGAAAGCGTTACAGACATCTCAGGAGCAGTTCGCACTCTCATCAAAGAATTCCTGCCTGACATACAGCCACACAAATTGGAACTTGATCGGACACATAGAGCTCTAGGCCCCCCATGTTCGGATGGGATACCCCGTGACATTGTGGTTAAGCCTCATTATTATGGGGTCAAGGAGGACTTAATGAGGTAAGCCAGACATGCCTCACAGATTCATCTTCTGGGGCACCTTATGCAATTATTCGCCGACATCTCACCTTACACCATACAGAGCAGACGCTCGCTTAAACCTCTATTGACTGTCCTGCAACAAAAAATATTAAATATTGGTGGCAATTTCCATTTGGCCTCAAGTTTGAACTAAGCAACAAATCCTACATATTTTCTTCCCTCCAGGATGGCGAATTCCTCCTTCAAAAACTGTGAATTCTCTCCAAGGATCCCCCTTCTCCTATGCAAGCCTCAACCCCATCTTACTCCAAACGCCCCCCTCCATCAAGCCCCTTGACCCCCATGTGGCAGAAGTCTAAATCCAAGAAAGCGAAGGATGGCCTTCCCCCCTGAAACCTTATGCAACCTGATTGTGGCACTAGTACTTTTCTCCTTTTACTTTCTCCATTGCCCCCCAGTTGGTGGACCTACTTAACTCCTACCTGCGTGGTCATACCACCTCTACCTACCTTTCATCCTTAAGCCCGAGGGAGCCCATTCTCCTATTGCTGGTCCTCTATAAACTAATGGTTCTCTGGACATGTTCTCTTTAACAGAAAGTTGACCTGCTATCCACATAGGATGTTCTGCCCGGGTGGGCCTACTGACCTCCCTTTTGAGAAGTCAAGAGGTTCTCCCCATCAAAACAACCCGATACCACCCCTAATAACAAAAATGAACAGTGTTGTTCCTTGTTAAATTCCCTTTTTTTAAACTGGTGATCCTGGGTCACCATTGGACTCCCTTGGACATTGATCGGGGCGCCCTCTCATTCACCAGGTTTTGTTTGCATCACTGCATGTTTTTTTCTGTTACAGGTTGATATTAAACCCTATTGGGGCTCGATCACCGGAGCGGCACTCGTGCCCTCTCCCTTACCCGAGGAGACAAAACTTTTCTCTCCCCGGGTTAGGATTCCCCTCTTTAAGAGGTGAGTACATTTCTCTTAGGTTCTTGAGATTACGGGGGCCTCCCTCCGAGATAGTCTCTGTATTTTTGTTTACCAATGTTCTCTTATATTCCTGTGCCTTTCTCTCCCTCTCTTCTAACCTTTGCTCTTCTGTTCCCAGTGACCAAGGGACACCTGCATCCCCTAGCAACATCAAACTCCATCAGACGGGCTGCTCTTAAACAAAATCCTCCGAGTACCGGCGGGCGGAGCTTGGCCGCACAATGAGATGGCTGCCTGATCTCTTCTCTCTCCCAGCACAGGGAAGATTTTTTAGCACAGGACCTGCTAACTGGACAATCCACCATCCAAAATCATATTTCTGGATACTACTAATCCCCCACAAATGACAGGGAAAAAATCCCATCCTGCAGAGCCAAGGAAGCTCACTGAATTTTTCACTGAGGCCCGCCATGCGGGCAGGCAGAACGGAGCCGGGGCCTCCAGTAAATCATCTCTCCCTCATCCCCACTCCACTTCCTCCGGAGAGCCCACCGATGACATGGACTGCACAGCGCAGGGAACAGAGCCAGAGACTCCACTAAGAGGGCCGCATCTTCCCCTCACGCCTCGACATCTCACCTGGGAACGGTAAGCAAGAAACATCTTACCTTCTCCCAAACCCGCGATCCTACCGCGAACGAACTTTCGGACCAAGAACGTTCGCTCCCGACCACCGATAATCCAGTGTCAGAGAACGTTCTTAAACATATGTTACTCTCACTACAGAAAGATCTGAGGAAAGACCTCAGACAAGATATCAATCAAGCCGTCGCCCACATGCAACACCAAATAGACGAGCTTAGCGAACGAACAGACACGATTGAACATCAAATGAGTAACTATGCCACTGCATATAACGAACTAGTGGACGCACACCAACACCAAGCAGAACAAATACAACGCATCACAGCAAAAATGGCGGACCTAGAGGACCGTTCACGCAGAAACAATCTCAAAATCAGGGGGATCCCTGTGTCGGTCACCCCTGGGGAACTCCCACAATATCTACAAAAGTTCTTTAAAGCGTTGGTTCCCGCTCTCTCCCCAATGGACCTAACTATTGACAGAGCGCACAGAATCTTTAAACCCTCTCACATCCCGGCGGAAAAACCCAGAGATGTACTGGCAAGGCTACATTTTTTCCAAGCCAAAGACCGGATCATAGCCTCCGCCAGAAACATAGCGACTTTCCCGGATCCATATACATCCCTCACGGTATACAATGACATATCTGCAGCCACAGCGCAACTACGTAAAGATCCTTCACCGGTGACGACCATCCTAAGAGACCGTCACATCGTCTACAAATGGGGATTCCCCACCAAACTCATCGTCACATACCATGGAAAGTCTGTGACTATCTACCACCTCAAACAAGGCCTGAAACAACTACAAAATTGGGGCCTGTCCCCTCCGAACCTGATCTCTCCACCAAAATTCACTTTCCCACAACACCTCACGGATGGCAAACATCACTCAAACAACACCTGACTCCGTTCAGGTACTCTCATCTCAGCAGGTGAACCATGCACATTCATTGTTTACTGTCACTTCCCTGTGCTGAGAGCCCAAATGGCTTTAACTGTTTTCTATAACTGTTCCTCTTTGACTTTTTTTTTTCTTGTTATATTTGTCTCATAACGCAGATTATCTGCCGAAAAGATGTTAACACCAATGTTGAATCCCTCCACCCCGGTTTATTGGTGTGCAAGGCACAC
>BLSH010166135.1:5529-33566 GCA_018402905.1 Glandirana rugosa
AGTAAAGACTAGCGGCGATATTTGTTATCTTCTCGTTGTTAAAACGTTTTTTTTTTTGTTTAAAGAATGAAAAAGGATTTTATGTTTAGGTTTTTTTTTTATATTTTTTTGTAAAAAAAAGTGGCAAAAACCGGCTAAATATAAGAAGGAGTATAAATCGGCCAAAAACGGTGAAAAAAAATGTTTTTTTATATTTTTTTTTTGGATTTGTATTTTAGGAAAAAGTAAGAAATTTGTTTTTTTTTTTGCAAAATTGTTGCTCTTCTATTGTTTATAGCGGCGATCAGAAATGACGCAGCGGGGATCAAATACCACCAAAAGAAAGCTCTATTTGTGGGAAAAAAAGGACGCAAATTTCGTTTGGGTACAACATTGCACGACCGCGCAATTGTTAGTTAAAGCGACGCAGCGCCGAATCGCAAAAAGGGCTCCGGTCCTAAAGCTGGAAATCCTTCCGGGGCTGAAGTGGTTAAGTTATTTTCCCTATCCCCATTTTTTTGTAGGGCACTTGTCCTACTCTTACCCCCATTTTACTTCCTTTTGCAGCCCTCTAGCACTTGCCAGGACTTTTTTACAGCCATTTTTGTGCCGAAAAGTTCGGCTCCCCATTGACTTCAAAGGGGTTCGGGGTCCGGGGTAATGTTCGGGTCAAGTTCGGTACCGAACCCAAACTTTTTGACGAAGTTCGACTGGACCCGCCGAACCCGAACATCCAGGTGTCCGCTCAACTCTACTCCTGAGGGCTCCCTTACCCAAAATCCAAGCAGCGAACCAAAGTTTGATAACTTCTTAGATAGCATCCCCATCCCAAAACTTTTACAGTCCCATTTTGACGCCCTGGAAGTACCGATTTCAGAGCCCGAAATTATATAGGTGATAAAGCGCATCAAATTGAACTCAGCTCAGGGACCAGATGGCTTTTCAGCCTGTTATTACAACACATTCTCACATACCCTGCCCGCACATATGGCTAAATGTTTTAACTCCTTGAAAAATGGTTCTCCCCTGGATATAGCCCTAAACATGGTATATATTTCAGTCCTACCCAAACATGGTAAAGACGCTAGCATAGTTAGCAACTACAGACCGATTTCATTGATCAATAATGATCTCAAAATTTTGACTAAAATATTAGCTAATAGACTCTCCTCCTTCATCGCTCAATATGTACATAAGGACCAAGCGGGCTTTATCCCGGGGAGAAAGGGGCCGGACCAAATAAGGAGAGCCATAGACATTGTCTCCCTGTTAACCTCCCAATGGGATGGTGGTACCCCTCAGGAGGGCTTCCTCCTTTCAATTGATATTCAAAAGTTATTTGATACTGTCACCTGGTCGTACGTATTCAATGTCTTATCGAGATGGGGGTTTGGACCTAACTTCCTGGGGATTCTGCACTCCTTATACTCTAATCCTAGCGCTAAAGTTAAACTACAGGGGTACTATTCAAAAACATTCCAAATTGAAAAAGGTACGAGGCAATCGAATCATTGGCAATAGCGATCAGACACCACCCGGATATCAAAGGAGTCCGATGTGGAGACCAAGAGCATAAGAGTGCACTATTTGCAAACGATTTGTTGCTCTTTGTCACCTGGCCCCTAATTTCAACCCCAAACATCTTTGCCTTGCTTATGCAATTTGCGGCCATATCAGGGCTCTCAGTAAACATGACTAAATCTCAAGCACTGAACACTACTGTCCCCCTGAACACAGTCTCCAACCTCCAAGCTCACTACCCCTTTAGCTGGAGCTCTGCCTCTATCCCATACCTAAGGATCAATTTAACTCCCAAATTTGATTCTTTGTATCATGCAAACTACCCACCGATGTTCTGCAAATTAACTATGGACCTAACAACATGGGCAAAATATGACCTATCCTGGCTAGGTCGCATCGATGCGATCAAGATGACCCTCTTTCCCCGCCTAACTTACCTATTCAGATACCTCCCCATTCCCGTTAAAAAGGCCCAACTATTACAATTCCAGTCTAAAATCATATGGTTCATTTGGGGATCCAAGGGCAATAGATGCTCTAAAAACATCTTATATCGCCTGAGAACACAAGAGGGGCTTGGAGTCCCCAACTTATGGTGGTATTACCAAGCGGCCCAGCTGATTCAGATCTCCATGACATATTCTCGCCAGGGTAAACCCGATTGGATCTCAATGGAGAGGCAGGCAGTCCCAAACCATACGGTGGATTTATTTTTGTGGTTGTCCCCAAATCTACGACCCACAGTGCTCGCCCCTACCCTCTCACAATCTTTGGCCCTGTGTGATCATCTCCATAAAATTCCTTCTCTCATTTCCCCCCTCCGTCCTTACAAATTTGGCTCAATAAACCTGACCCCCCAACAATTACAGCCTATGAAACATGGTGCTCTGGCACCTCGGATCAGGGGGGGGGGGGTATCCCTGATATACTCGCTCCTTGCGGAAAACCATTCCAAAACCTCCTATGCCCTGGCATGGGAGAGAGATCTCGACACATCCTGGAATCCTGACACATGGAGCTCCTGCCTACAACGCTCCTCTAAGGGGATCGTTAATGTTTCTCTTGTTGGGGCTAATATTAAAGTGCTTTTACGATGGCACAGAGTCCCTCATACCCTGGCAAAAATTTACCCTAACACTTCCCCGCTATGCTTCAGAGGCTGCTCTCACATAGGTTCAATACTCCATATCTTGCGGATAAGGGGCCTCTGGAACAAAATCTTTGCAAACATACGCAAAATTATCGGAGTTCCGATCCCGCAAACCCCAGAGATAGCTCTGCTTAACCACAGGATAGATAATTTAAATAAACACACTCAACAATTGGCCTTCTTCATACTCACGGCCACCAAAATTACAATAGCCAAATACTGGAAAAAGCCTGCGGTCCCTCTGACCGCAGTTAAGCGCAAAATTACTTGGATAATGACACAGGAGAAGATTGTCAGCATCTTATTAGACAGAGTTCGATCCTTTGAGCTAATCTGGGAACCGTGGATGAAGTTCTCCCACATTCCGATATTCACAGATGCCTCAACCCCTTAATGCTATTGACCCCAGATGACTCAGGGGAATCCCCCTCTCCCCCCCCCATGATTCTCATTTCTTTCGTTACTACTTTTCCCTTTATTCACTAATCTCTTCTTCTTTTCTCCTTCTTTCTCCTACTTACCTGGTTGGAACTCAGGACATAAGATAGTCTGATTAGATGTGCAGTTTTAACACACGTTGAGACATCCTCTCAGGGGCACCACTTCTTCGCTGACTCTTACCCAACATGGGTGAATCCATCCTCTCACGCTTCTCAGGGGGGTTGCCAGAGGGCCAGGCCCCGCAGCATGTTCCCACCGGGGCGGGGTGGGCTTCTCGGGTTGCCCTACCACAAAACTGAAAGTGGGGTTCTTTAAATAAGTGGGCACTTCTGCTCTTGCAGCCATCCATCCATCTGAATGCTTCTTCTCTCTCTGTTTATGCCTTTTAACAATGGTATGTGTGCATTGATGGTCCCTCCACCTAAAAACTGAAACATTGCTATCTGCCTTTGTTTATGCCTTTTAAAAATGGTCTGTGTGCATTGATGGTCACTCCATCCAAAAACTGAAACATTGCTATATGGCTTTGTTTATGCCTTTTAACAGTGGTATTTCTGTTTATACTAGCTTCATCTTCCTTAAACTGAACACTGAATGACTGCATAAATGTGTCTTTGGTAATCTGCTTTTGTCACTGCTGTTTAAAATACATCTGTAGGCATGTTCCTAACATTATGATGTTTATTTAGCCTATAGCCTTACCTAAATTATGGTTTCTCTTATCTTTACAATCTTGCCCTTCTCGGCCTTTGTTGCTTTTGATTGCAGTGTTAGAAGTTTGCCGTGATAGCTGTGTGCCTAATATCATCTCCTAATTGATTAATTGTCCACTTCCACCCCCACCCATCACAGTATAAAACCAAGCTTTGCTTACGGGGGATAGCATTGCAGGGGGTTCTTCCAAAAAAGTGGGGTTCTTTAAATAAGTGGGCACTTCTGCTCTTGCACTTCAGCAATTTGCACAAAGCGCATACTAACAAGAAACTACTTTAACACCAGACTACAGGTAACCTCATTTCCAAAACATCACACTTTCCTCCATGAAACATGCATACCTTACCTCTCCTTTTCACAATAGCAGCCTCTCTCCTCAAACTATCTTTTCTTCACCCCTCTTCCCCACCCCACAATCTGTACATATCATCCTCACTTCTCCCCTCTCCCTATTACTGCACTCACCACCTCATTCTAACTCTAAGCTCACATGGTAACAAAACCAGGATGCTCAAGCATGTCCCCTCATATAAATAATATTCCCATGTTGCCTCCCTCTCTCTTCTGCTTCTCCTAGCCTCTGGAGATATTTCCCCAAACCCTGGGCCTCTCTCATTTAACCACACCCATCACCACCACCCCACACCCTCTAACAATAGTCGCAACCTACACAATTTAATCTCCATCCCCCTTCTTCCCAAAACCAGCCTCCCCTTCTCCTATGCCCCCTGGAACGCCCGCTCTGTCTGCAACAAGCTCACTGCTGTTCATGACCTATTTGTCACTAATTCCTTTCATCTACTTTCTATCACCGAAACCTGGCTCCACAAATGTGATTCTCTTTCTCCTGCTTCCCTCTCCTATGGTGGCCTTCTCTAAACTCACTCCCCTAGGCCTCATGGATGCAAGGGAGGTGGAGTGGGATTACTCCTATCCCCACTGAGCACCTTTCAGGTTCTTCACTCTCCTCCCTCTCTTTCACTCTCATCATTTGAAGCCCACTGTATACGTCTATTCTCTCCCTAAGAATTGCTATGATCTACTGGCCCCCTGGACCACTGTCAACTTTCCTTGATGAATTTTCTGCCTGGCTACCCTACTTTCTATCTTCTGAAATTGAACACCTAGTCTACAACCAATTGAGTCACCACCTTACATAGTTACATACATAGTTACATAGTTAGTCAGGTTGAAAAAAGACACAAGTCCATCCATTTCAACCAAAAAAAAAAAAAAACAAACATTTATATATATACACAACCAAATAATCCCATATACAATCCTTCACCCACAGTTGATCCAGAGGAAGGCAAAAAACCCCAGCAAAACATGGATCCAATTTGCTATAACGGGGGAAAAAATTCCTTCCTGATTCCCCGAGAGGCAATCGGATTCACCCTGGATCAACTTTACCTAAAAATGTTAGTACACAGTTATATTATTTACATTAAGGAAAGAATCCAAGCCTTTTTTAAAGCAATCAACTGTGCTGGCCAAAACCACCTCTGGAGGGAGTCTATTCCACATTTTCCCAGCTCTTACTGTGAAGAAACCTTTCCGTATTTGTAGATGAAATCTTTTTTCCTCTAGACATAAAGAGTGCCCCCTTGTCCTTTGTGATGACCTTAAAGTAAATAACTCCACACCAAGTTCACTATATGGACCACTTATATACTTGTACATGTTGATCATATCCCCCCTTAATCTCCTCTTCTCAAGTGAGAATAAATTCAGATCCTCTAATCTTTCCTCATAGCTGAGCTCCTCCATGCCTCTTATTAGTTTGGTTGCCCTTCTCTGCACTTTTTCCAGTTCCCCGATATCCTTTTTGAGAACAGGTGCCCAAAACTGAACTGCATATTCCAGATGAGGTCTTACTAATGATTTGTACAGGGGCAAAATAATGTCTCTGTCTCTGGAGTCCATACCTCTCTTAATACAATACCTTGTTAAGAATAACCTTCTGGACCCCCTTCAATCTGGATTTCACCCTCAACACTCCACAGAAACTGCCCTTCTTAAACTCACAAATGACCTACTAACCGCAAAAACCAATGGACACTACTCTGTACTCCTACTCCTGGACCTTTCGACTGCCTTTGATACTGTCGACTACCCCCTCCTCCTCAAAAAACTCTACTCCCTCGGTCTCCGTGTCTGTGCTCTTCAGTGGCTCTCGTCCTACCTATCCCATTGTACCTTCAGTGTAACGTACAATTCTACCTCCTCCTCTCCTCTTCCTTTCTCTGTTGGGCTCCCTCAAGGTTCTGTTCTTGGACCTCTCTTATTTTCAATATTCACCTCGTCCCTGGGCCAGCTGATAGCCTCCCACGGCTTTCAATATCATTTCTACTCTGACGACACCCAAATCTACCTCTCCACCCCCCAACTCACTCCATCAGTCTCCTCACGTATCACTAACTTATTAAAAGACATATCTGCCTGGATGTCACACCAGTTCCTCAAACTCAACTTGTCCAAAACCGAACTCATAATATTTCCTGCCCCAGATGCCATTTCCCCCTGACTTCTCTGTCAAGAGCAATGGCACAACAATCCACCCATCCCCACATGTTAGGGTGCTTGGTGTTATCCTGGATTCTGAACTCTCCTTTTGGCCCCACATCCAATCACTTTCTAAGGCTTGCCGCCTCAACCTACGCAACATCTCTAAAATATGTCCCTTCCTAACCAATTAAACCACAAAGCTCCTGATTCACTCCCTGGTCATCTCTCGCCTCGACTACTGCGACTCCCTCCTCACTGGCCTACCTTTAAATAGACTATCCCCCCTCCAGTCCATCATGAATGTCGCTGCCAGACTCATCCACCTTACAAACCGTTCAGTGTCTGCCACCCCTCTCTGCCATTCCCTCCATTGGCTGCCAATCGCCCAATGAATTAAATTCAAAATACTAAAACTCAGCTACAAAGCCATCCACAACTCTGCTCCCAGCTACATCACCAGCCAAGTCTCAAAATACCAACCTAACTGCACTCTTAGCTCCTCCCAAGAACTCCTGCTCTCCAGCTCCCTCATCACCTCCTCTCATACTCACCTCCAAGACTTCTGCCAAGCCTCTCCCATCCTCTGGAACTCCCTACACCAATCTGTCAGACTGTCCCCAAATCTATCCACCTTCAGGCGATCCCAGAAAACTTTTCTCTTCAGGGAAGCCTATCCTGCCACCACCTAACAACTACACTCCTTATTTTCTCAATCAGCTCATCTCCCACAGTTATTGCCCTTTCATATCATTTAACCCTCCCTCCTAAATTGTAAGCTCTAATGAGCAGGGCCCTCTGCTTCCTCCTGTAATGAATTGTATTGTAATTGGACTGTCTGCCCTAATAATGTAAAGCGCTGCGCAAACTGTCGGCGCTATATAAATCCTGTATAATAATAATAATAACAACTGTTAATACGAGGGGATGGGCCAAGCCCATTAGCCTTGGATTTCTCGAATGTTATTTATCAACACATTTGTAGTTAATTTTGTTACAATAAAAATCATTGAAAGCAAAAAAAAAAAATCTGATCACTTTTATTGCTTTCACAAGGAATGTAAACATCCCTTGTGATAGTAATATATGGTGACAGGTACTCTCTATGGAGGGATGACCCCCATCTCTCCTTTGCACTTCACAGTATTCAGATCGCCAAAAACAGCGATTCTGAATACTGATTTTTTTTAAAAACCGGCGCCGTTTGCCGCAGAGTAAACCAGAAGTGAAGTTGTGACATTGCTTCCGGAAATGTATGAAGGAGTTCTGATTGAAGCTGATTCTGGCTTCCACAGGGACTCCACACAGTGACCAGAAATGTCGGATAGGAGCTCCGTTCTCCTGGTGGGGCGGGAGACTGGAGAAGAGCAGCGGACGGTGGCGGGAGGGGGGGTGGCCCCTCCCGCTCCCTGGGATAAAGACCGAGCGGCTCCCGAGCTGGATTTGGCATTATCACCAGATAGCCGGCCGCCTGCTCTAAAAAATGGTACTGGGTATAGCCTGTAGCTGCAGGCTATACCCTGATAAATCTGCTGCCGTTTATAAACGGCGATTCGCGTTAAGTGGTTAAAAATTGTGATGACATGCCCAAGTCAAACAGGTGGTGAAAAATTGGGCCTTGGGTGTTGTCGGTGCCAAAACACTGTAACCCCTTGCAGTTACTTTTATTGGGCGCAGGAACGGGCTCTTCTGTTGCAAATTATTAACCACTAAACGTGAATCGCTGTTTATAAATGGTGGCTGCTTTAAGTGGAAGTATCAGGGTATAGTCTGCAGCTACAGGCTATACCCTGGTACCAGATTTTAGAGCAGGCGGTCAGCTATCCGTTGATAACAGCCAATTCGGCTTGGAAGCCACTCGGTCGTTACCCAGGCAGCGGGGGGGACATCCCACCACCGCCCACCGCTCTTCTCCGGCCTCCTGTCCCAGAGCTCCGATCCGGCATGTCCGTCGGCTGTGTGGAGTTCCTGTGGAAGCCAGAATCAGCTTCGATCAGGACTCCTTTGTACATTTCCTGGAAGCAACGTTACGTCACTTCCGGTTTACTTGGTGGCTAACGGCGCCGTTTTTAAAAAAATTACAGTATTCAGAGTCGTTTTTGGCGATCTGAATACTGTGGAGTGTAAAGGAGGGATGGGGGGTCCTTTAGACCCCCATCCCTCCATAAAGAGTACCTGTCACCATATATTACTATCACAAGGGATGTTTACATTCCTTGTGATAGCAATAAAAGTGATCAGAATAAAAAAGCGCTTGAAAGACCGCTGCGCAAATACCGTGTGACAAAAAGTATTGCAAAGATTGCCATTTCATTCTCTAGGCTGTTTGAAAAAAATATATCATGTTTGGGGGTTCGAATTAATTTTCTATAAAAAAATGATTTTAACTTGTAAACAACAAATGTAAAAAAGGGCTCTGGGGGTTAAAAACTGTATATATTTTAATACACCACGTCAAGTGTACTATATACCGTATGGACAGATATATAGTGCACACTCAATACGCTGTGTGTATGTATATATATATATATATATATATACCAGGCTGTATATATTTTAATATACCACATCAAGTGTACTATATACCGTATGTACAGTGCACACTGATATTTAGTACACTGTGCGTATATATATATATATATATATATATATTTTTTTTTTCCTACACTAACCTGTCTGCACTAACTGACAGATATATTTTAGATTTCTAACTATCTATCTAGTTAGCTATCTATTTTTTGGACTTTTTTAACAACTTTTTAAAGCTAGCTATCTAAACTGCATTCAGGAACCTACGCTCTCTCACGTTCGACCCAAACATAAAGCCTATCCCTAGTAATGAACTGTCTTGGTATTAAATGCAGTTTTCCATTCATCACCCTACTTGATCCTCAGGAGGCATGGGGGGTGAGGGAAGCAAGGGTGGGACTGCAAAGCTCAGAGCCAAATATACAGGAGGCTTCCGCAAGCACTCCTTAAAGGAAAATCTCTCTCGAACTTTGGAGTCAATGAGAATGGCAAATGTGATCAACTTCTCCAGCTCAGTGGGTATGTCTCAGGCTGCTATCTGATCTTTGATGTTATCAGAGAGACCAAGAGAAAAAGCAACCAAGAGGGCCTCCTTGTTCCAAGCAACCTCTGCTGCCAGAGTATGGAATTCAATGGCTCTTTGCAGCCAAAGTGGAGCGTGTGGGAACATCAAATACCCTTTTAATTTCAATATTTCTTAGTTCTTCTTTATTAGTTTAACAGAAATTACAAAATAATATAAAAGGAAAGGATATAACCAAGGTACATTACAAGGTAGACCATGCATGGGTACAAGACAAGTAATATAAATTCAAGTACATTTAAGTACATTTATGTCTCTGACCACCTATAGGTTCTATCACACTGCTGACCTCAGGCGTAAGTCCCGGTCAGAGCTCTTTCTTGCTGGCAATTGATCAGAGATTTTAAACCATGCAATTAAGTGAGGTGAGAACAAACCCCTACACTGCTGAGGAACTGTCATAAAAACGTAGTTGGGTCAATGGGCCACAAGGAGGGAAGTGAAGATTCTCTGAGGTCACACCCCGGGCACCCCTTTGGGAACATACTGTACCCCATGGGGTGTGACCTGCAGATCTCTTAAGAGAGAGTGGTCTCCTTTGTGTCATCTCGAAGGGAGTTCGTTGGGGTCTGGTCAGCAGAGGAGTTATAGTAAGTACCTCATAATAAAAGAGCAGAGTAGATAAGGTGAAGAAGGATAAGTGGGGGGTCAGGGGTAGGGGAGTCTGAGTGCTTAAATAGTTTTCAAATTACCTCGAACAATAAGGACTGTTAAGCCATATGTCCCATTCCATCTTGAACCTAGAGGATGTAGACGTAGCAGCTGCTAGGGTTTTTTCCATTTCACACTGGTGTTTGAGGGTATTAATTGTATCAATGTAAGATGGTATTGTGGGAGATTTCCATAGTTTGGTGATATTGAGCTTGGCTGCTAGCAAGAGTTGAATTATTACTGTGCGCCTATTAGGTTGTAGAGAGTGGATATTTAGATGTAATATCGCCAGTTCTGGGTTTGCTGCTATCCTAGACTCGCATAGTTCGGATATAAGGGCAAATATTTTATTCCAGTATGACCTCAGGGATCTTCAGGCCCACAATATGTGGAGCAGGTTACTTGCCTCATCACAGCATCTCCAGCATCTATCCGAAGTGTTGGGGTAGATTCTAGAGAGTCTGGTGGGGGAATAGTACCAGAAGTGTACTGTTTCTTGGAACAGTTCCCAATGGTTAGTGCATTTTGTAGCTGTAAGAGTGTTGGAGAAAGCCTTACTCCAGGAGATCTCTGTCAAAGAATGTCCTGGGTGTGTTTCCCACTTAATCATTGTGGAGGACTTAAAAGGCTGAGATTGGTTTAGTAATAGGGAATAGAACATTGAGATTAATTTAGTGGATTTATCTTTTCAGCATAGATAGTCATAAATTGGTGTGGGTATTTTTAACTCATAGGGTATTTTATGGGATGTGAGGTAGGCCCTGATTCTTAGGTAGTCAAAGAGGGTGTAGTGGGGAATATTACATTTTTCTTGTAGGGAAGTAAAGTGTTGTAACTTTGAGTCTTCGAACAGTTCTTTAATTAACCTTCCTAGCGGTATTCCCGAGTGTGGCTCGGGGTGGATTTTCAGTACCAAGAGCGGTAACCCCGAGCCGCACTCGGGCTTGCATCGCTGGATCCAGGCAGCGCTACTCACCTTGTCCCCTGGATCCAGCGATGTCCTCCCGCGGTGTCAGCGTGTCTGCGGGCTGTGTCCGCCGCTCCGATGCCTCTGTGTGCCGGGCTCCGTTCCCTGCGAGCGTCGCGTCGCACGGGGGCAGAGACCGGCGGGAAATTCAAAAAGTGAAACACACACAGTACATACAGTACACTGTAATCTTACAGATTACATTACTGTATGAAAACATTTCACATCCCCTTTGTCCCTAGTGGTTTGCCCAGAGCCCTGGATGCACTTTTATATAATAAATGTCATTCTTTCTGCCTGGAAACATGAGAATGTCCATAGCAACCAAAAAGTGTCCCTTTGCGTCAAAAGTGGTTTTTGATCAGCTAGAAAACACCGATAGTAAATAAGAATCATTTGCAGAATTGAGTGATACAGATTTTTGGGGAAATTTATCATCAGAAACTGAAAGTGACGACAGCGACAATTCTGCAACTGAGCAAATTTCTGCGTTTTTGGTTTGATTACATTATTGAATAAATGCAAAATAATTGTACCGCTTTCAGCACCAAAAATCAGACATAATCATACCGCCAGGGATACTAACCATTGCAGGCCTATAGTACATAACGCCATATCTCCATGCAGAAAACCATTACCGCTTTCAGCAATAAATTCCAGACTCAGTCATACTGCCAGGGAGGTTAATGTAATACCCGTATTTTGCCAAGGAGTTAAATTTAATTGTGGAATGCTGTGTCTCAGTACAGTTATTGGGGTCTCCACTTTTTGTGTAGGTCCCATGGGGGATAGGTTAGTTAATGTGTCTACCCACGTTTTAACCAATATTTGTATGGTTGGGGAATATAGAGCAGAGGAGGGTACTATACCTATCTGGGATGCTATAAGAGCTAGTTGTAAATTTTTGCCTGGGATACACGCTGCTTCCAGTCCGGCCCAAATTTTATGACTGGACGGGGACCACCAATGTATGAGTTGGTCCATAATGCAAGCTTTATAATAGATCGTGACATTTGGGGCCCCCATCCCTCCTTTCTTCTTATGTCTCGTCAATATGTTGAATGAACATCTGGGGGGTTTACGCTTCCAGATGTATTGATTGAACTGTGTTTGTATTGATACTAGAAATGATTTTGGTAGGGGAATGATAATTGTCCTAAATAAGTATAATATCTTAGGCAGTATCATCATCTTAAGAGTGGCTACTCTGCCAGCCGTCGAAAGGTTTTCTGAATTGAGGTGCTGGAACTGTTGTTGCAGGCTACTTAAAAAGGGTTTGTAGTTGTGTTTGTACAGTTGGGATGTCTGAGCTGTCAATCGGATGCCTAGAAATGGAATGGAGGTGGGTACCCAAAGGAATGGGAATTTCTGCTGTAAACATGCTTGATCCCTGGGGTGGATATTGAGACCTAGGATCTGGGATTTGGTGGAATTGAGTTTGTGATATGATACTTTGCTGAAATTTAGTAGGAGGTCATACACTTCTGTAAGTGATGTTGCTGGTTCAGTCATCATGAGCATAACGTCATCCGCAAACAGACTCATTTTCTGTTCCAGACCATTTACCATTCTGCCCCTGATGAGTGAATGGGAGCGAATTTTATCTGCTAGAGGTTCCATCAGGAGTGTGAAAATGATAGGAGACAGGGGGAAGCCCTGTCTCATTCCATTTTTTATGTAAATAGGATTGGAGGCCATGCCCAATGTGAGGACCGTTGCTGAGGGGTTAGAGTACAGGGACAAGATAGCTGTTTGTATCGGGCTCGTTATCCTGAGGGTCTCAAGGACTGATTTAAGGTAACCCCAATGAACCCTGTCGAACGCCTTCTCTGCGTCCAGTGAAAGCAGCAGAGAAGGCATTCTTGAAAGTCCCACCTGATGTGTCACGTTGATAAGACGTCTTGTAGCGTCGGGTGCTTGGCGTCCGGGGACGAACCCCACCTGGTCAGGATGTATTAAGTCTGGTAGTATTGATTGTAGCCTCATGGCTAGTAGCTTAGCGTAAATTTTAATATCAACATTTAACAACGAGATAGGTCTATAATTCAAGGGCAAGGTTGGGTCCTTATCAGGTTTAGGTAGAGTCACAATAACAGCATTTAGCATTTCCTGGGGAAATGAACCAGAGGTAAAGGCAAGATCGAAAACAGTTTTCAGGTGTGGTGCTATGTCCGACACCATATGCTTATAAAATTCATTTGTGAAGCCATCATCACCTGGTGATTTGTTATTGGGGAGTTTAAGGATAACATCTTGGATTTCTTGAGTGGAGATCGGTTGGGAAATAGAGTTGTGATGTACTAAGTTTGGGTAGATTGTTGGAATCTAGGAATTCCTTGATCAGATCTGGAGTTGGTTGGGGGGTCAGAACATCTTTGCTCAGGTCGTAGAGAGTTTGGTAATAGGAAGCAAAGGCATTTGCTATGTCCTTAGGGTTAAAAACTGGTGATCCTGTATTGGGGTGTTTTAATTCCATTATCCTCTGTTTTACCTACTTGGCTTTGACCTGTGTAGCTAGCCAAGTCCCGGCTTTGTTGTGTAAGCCATATAATTTGGCCTTCATGTATCGTAAATTAAGTTCATATTTAAATAGGAGAAGTGATCTTAGTTTTTGTCTATCTTGGGTGATCTCTAATGTTAACGCAGGATTAGGATTTTTCTTATTTTCTGACTCTTTGAGTGCTAGGGAAGTTAGTACCTCTTCAATCTGCCTTGACCTCTGTTTCTTAGTTACTGAAGCTATCTTAATTAAAACTCCTCTGATATATGCTTTGTATGCGAACCATAATGTGAACCTATTCATTTCAGGTTTGTCATTAAATTCAAAAAAAATTCTGTGTTCCTGCACAATCTCTTGGAGGGGTTTGTCATCTTCTAGGATGGATGAGTCTCCATTGTGGGTGTTCATTTGTCGCCGACTGATCTGACAATTCTAAAAAAAGGGAGCATGATCCGACCAAGAGATTGTGCTAATGGACACCTTCCGGACAGATTGAAGTGGGCCTTTCAGCATAAAAAAGTAGTCTATACGTGAGTACATTGCGTGTGCTACTGATAAATGCGTGAAGTCCTTTTCCGATCCATGGAAGCATCGCCACACATCGTACAGTTCATGATTGCGGAGTAGGGATACAATCGCAGAGTTCGTTTTCCTAGAGGGGGTGGACGAATCCAATTCCGGGGCCAGAGCTACATTAAAGTCACCTCCAATAAGTAGTGTCCCTTGTACTTGAGACATGATTTCCGATAGAAGCGGTTTCAAAAATTGTTTCATTTTGGAGTTGGGAGCGTAGATGTTGGCCATCATATAAGTAGCTTTGTTAAGTTTGCAAATCATAATTATGTATCTGCCTTGCGGATCCAATATTGATTTAATATGGTGAAAGCTCACTGAGTCTCTGATCGCTATTAGGACACCGCATTTCTTTTTGGGGCCATTGGCCATGTAGATGTGTGGGAATTGTGGCAGCTTAAATTTTGGGCATTTGTCCGTAGCAAAGCGCGATTCCTGGGCAAAAATGATATCCACTTTAGCAGCTTTTGCTTCAATAATGCATTACGCTTATAGGGGCTGTTGAGGCCTTTAGTATTGATAGATATGACTTTCAGCGGCGTGGTGATTTGATTGGTATCTCATATGTTGAGTGAAATGTATAGATTGAGATATGTGTACGTAAGTACCTGTATGTTGAAGAGCGTGTAGATCCTTTGAGGTGGTATACAGTTCTCACTTGGAAGTCTTGCATGGGGGCCATATAGCAGAATTCTGCTAGTGTGGTGTACCGTTGTATGTAGTTCGCAGATGGTGCTGACTCCTGGTAGGGAAAAGGGAGAAGAGGGGAAAAAAGAGAGGAACAAGCAAAATAACAGATAACCATGAGTAAAAATGGCCCTAGTGAAACCGAGGGCATGGGCACAGCTACTATGCTGCGTTGAAACAGAACTGGGGGGATGAAGTATTCCAGTATGCAACTGGGTGAACAATGTATGTGCATATTATGTAGAACTCCTTCTCCCTCACTGGTCGATTTTCAATTTTAGGGGAAGCCTATTTCAAATGGTTCCTGAAGATAGCGGAGGAGCTCAATTCAGGTCCATTCATTATGTAGCCTCTCTGGAGATGGCCCATGTTGAGCCTGCATCTCCTCTGGAATTAATTGCCATTCCTTGAACAGGAGGATTCCTTTTTCAACACTGTAGATGGGATACGTTTTCCCATTCCATGTCACCAGTAGTTTTGTTGGGAAGCCCCAACGATAGGTCACGTTGTTGTTGCGTAGTACTTTGGTGAGGGTTAGTAGCTTTTTTCTGTTCATCACTGTGTGTTATGAAATATCTGTATAGAGCGAAATATTCATAAATTCATCCGGTACAGATGGAGACCTTCTTACTGCTCCCATAACCCTCTCTTTAACGTGATAATAATGGATTCTAGCAAGAGTGTCTCTTGGGGCTGTATCAGGCAGGAATTTCGGTTTAGTTATGCGGTGTGCTCTGTCAATACAAAGTTCTATATCACTCAGGGACGGTATAATGGCTTTCATCATCTGTTGAATAAAGTTTGTCAGCTCATTGGGGGGGACAGACTCTGGGATCCCTCTAAATTTTATATTATTCCGCCTAGAGCGGTCCTCGAGAGCTTATTCTGTAGGCGTACAATCTCGTTTTCTTGATCACTGTATGCATCTACCAGATCGTTATGCGCCACATATAGATCCACCATTTTATTCTCTAGGTGGAGTATTCTCTCTTCATGAGTCTGTACTGTCTCTTGAAGTGGGATAAACATATTGGAAAAGTCTTTAAACAATGTGCTCCGCAGTGATAGGAGCATATTTTTCATTGTATTTTCCGAAATGGTTTGTTCGGATGCCGGGAAGGCTTCTATTGTGGGGCACTGCAGTGCAGCCTGTATTAGGGCCTGAGGGCTAGCTGCTGGTGGGCCTGAGTCCTGATTATCTCAGTCTCTCCGCTGCTTTGATTTCACAGGGCTGCGGGATGACGGAGATGCAGGGGGGGAGAAATCCTCTGTGCTTCCTATTAGATTAAGGCTCTCCGTTGCAGAGTGGCATGCAGTGGGTGAACGTCTTGTGCCGGGGCGTACATGTGCTTCGCCTTCGGCTCCATCTTGCTTACCTCTGCCCATCGCCGCCGGGAAGAAGTTGGTGAGGCGTTGTGGCTGTTTATAGGCCTTCCTTCGTTTGCTCATCTCGGTGTCCGTAGGGTGAGGAATGTCAGGCTTCGTTACTAGTTGGATGCGGCTCCCTGAGCACTGTATGTTGCTGTAGAGTGCGGGTTCAGATCAGGAGATCAGAGCTACGCGGCCATCTCCTTCGCCGGCCAGACACGCCCCCCCCAAATACCCTTTTAAAGGAAGCAGCAAACTCTGGGTAACTCAGGACAATTTTTTTTTGCATCTCCCATAGAGGGTTTGCCCAGGCCAAAGCTCTCTCAGAAAGCAAAGAATTTATAAATCCTACTTTGCATCTGTCTGAGGGAAACACCAGGGGCAGCATTTCAAAGTATATCCCAACCTGGTTGAGAAACCCTCTGCATTGCACTGGATCACCCACAAATCGCTGGGGAAATGGAGCAGAACCAGACATATCTCTTATAGAGGTAATCTTCGAGGTAGGTGCCTGCACAGAGACTGGAGCAGCAGCAAGGACAGCCTGTAACACAGGTTGTACCAGAACAGCCACAGTGGGAGGATCCAGATGAGCATTGTGAACCTGCAGTGTCTGTAACCCTATGGCAAACTGATCCAATTGGTGATCCTGCTCATCCAATCTGGAAAAAATATAGCCAGCAAGTGGATTGCCTGCATCTTCTGAATTAATGGCCTTCGTCTACTGTCAGGAACCATGAATCAGACAGAAGTGCAGTAAAAATTACACTTTAATAAAATGGTAAAATAGTACAAACAGAATAAATGTGGTCAAAACATAGCCAGAGTTTGGTAACAAGAGCGGGTAGTCGGAACAAGCCAGTAAAACAGAAATCCAGAGATCAGCATAGTCAGAAGCAGCAAACAGGATCAGGAACCAGAAGGGAAGTCAGCCAGGCAAAAGTCTTTAACATGAAAACACAGCAGAGAATATCCGGATATGTTGACTGAGGCGAAGGCACAGGAGATCTGATCCATTCAGTTTAAATAGCCAGCAAGACTGGCTGAAGAGCAGGATATGATCATCAGGTGAGTCACTATGGAATGATGAGTACTGACAATTATCCGACAGCTGAGCAGCCAGAAGGGAGCGCTGAGCCCAGCCATGACAGGTTCTCTAATAGAACAGATGTATTTATACTGAGATTAAAACACATACAGGCCACTTCTAAAGGCAATTGGTTCCACTAGATTGGTTCCCCATGACTAAGCTCTGGGGGCAGAGTGAAATGTGTTGGGGGCATGGCCTGTTTGGAGTCCAGGCTGAGGTTGCCACTCTACTCACCTCTCTAGGAAACCTTAGCTGTGCGACTTCCAGGGGCTATCCCTTTCTTTCCTGAACCATTGCAAGAGATATCCCCTGTCAGCACTCTAACAGCAGCTGCGGATGCACCATTCATATATCCCCTCTTTACCAAGCCTGAACAGCCCACACATTCCTTCCAGGTCACAATGAGTAGGGGAACGTGGAGACCTCCAACAGATGGTAGAGGAGATCTTTGTCCACTCTTCTATGGAAATAAGCAAAAAAGCACATAGTAGAAATTGTTCTTATTCTATACCCCACTGGGTATGTGAAGGCCCCTCTAAAAAAGGGAATGCATGGCCTGCAGTCAAGGCAAAGGGGAAAAAGCCCAGGGTGCAAACTACTATGGTCAGCCAGGAAAGTCACGTGGGTTGTCTGGAAGAGTGCGAATGCTGGGGTGTAGAGAAGGCCTTCTTCAACTTCGACTTGGCAGGAGTCCAAATTATACTAGGTGTAGAAGAGGGCCATAGGGTAGGAGGAGGAGGGAGAAAATCATCCTCTGGTAGTAGTTGAAAGTCCAGGCTTCTGATGAATGCACCACCTTCTTGCAGGTTGTGTAGACTGTGTTGAACACCATCTTTGGTGGCTATCAAGCAAAAAGGAAAACCCCAGTAACAGGGAATCCAGTGGCTCTGTAGATGTGTTGTGATGGGACGGAGATTACGGAGTTTGGCAAGAGTAATAATGGAGAGGTCATTGTAGTTCTGGAGCTTATCACGTTATATTCAATTTGCAACTTATTGCGGGTAGCCAAAATAAGAGCCACTTTGCTGTCATAGTAGTTAAACCGTACAATGATATCCCTGGGTCTCGCTCCAGCAGGTGGCTTAGGGCCAAGAACCCGTGGGCATGGTCAAGATGCCAGTCAATATCAGCTATATAAGGAGCAAATGTAGTAAAGAGACCCAGGAGGTAAGGGCGTAGATTGTTGTCACCAACATACTCCGTGACCCCATGTATAGGCAGATTTTAATGCTGCTCCCTATTCTCCAAATCTACACATTGCAATTGGAGCTGAGAGATAGTGTGTTTTAGAGCAGAGCTCTCATCTTCCAAAGCCTGTACATATTACACTAAGTCATCAAAGTTTGTCGCCAAGGCATCAGTTCGCCAATTTGAGCAATTTCTCCACACAATTCCTGCGATGTTACAGGTTAGCTGATGTAGCAGAACCTGTAGTTTTACCTGCAGCGTTCATTAAAATAATAATTGAATGATACTGCCATGAAGATCTTTTCTCAAGGACTTCGTATTTCGGGTGGCAATAACTCTCTCCCTGTCTTCCAAATGTGCTCCTGCACCATTTCCTTCTCACACTGGCTTCCAACTGGCTTCCACTGTTGTTGCCACCAGAAAACCCATTATGAGAAATGGCTTACATTGAAGGAGTTCATTTAGACTAAAGAAGGTATAATATAAAGAAAACATAAACCGTTGTTTTTGATACACGGCACTTTAGCAAACTGTATGCCATTCAGTTAGGGATTACCTCTAATTTAAGAAATTATATTCTCTTTATGTACAATCAAAGATAATATCAAAAACAATGCAAGATAAATATTGAGTATCTTCAAAGGGACATTTTCAGAATAGAAATATGAAATCTGCCACTGATAAGTTGTTGAAGGTTCATGAACCAACCCTTGAGCTCTGTAATAAGAGAATAAGGGCTGGTTTATGAAATATTACACACTTGATCTGTAGTTGTTGAAGGTGTCTTTTCCAAGCCTTTCATCTAATATACTTGATTTGCTGTTTAATTTTAATTAGTTAACCTAAACAAGTATATGCATCACAGGTGTTCAAACATGTTGTCATAAATTCCTTATTTAGAGATGAACATATGGATCTTGCAGTTCAAGGTCTTTAGTGAGCCAAACTAATTCAAGGTTAGTTTAACATACATACTAGAATGTTAACTAATCTACTAACTGATCCACCTTTCCCAGTCTGCAAAGGGAGGTTATACGTTTTTTTTTTCTATTTTTATACCTTTTTTCTAATATAATTAAAAAAATGTATGTGCTCTCCATCTCAGGAATGATACCAACCTGACATGCTTGGGACATAGGCTGTCATGTTTCCCCTCTCTAAACACTAGCCTGGGGCTGATGGGCATATGATTATTTCATACATCCCACCATACATCTTTGTAGCTCACCAAACCATCCTGGCTGTAGAACCATTGCAATAAACACTTCCTGGACAGGTCCTGTGCCTACTGCATTACAGAACTATTCATTTTTATGGCTTACCTCTTGTTCACCATAAGTATGGGCCAGACATAAGAATGAATGGGGTGAGATTAAGCATGCACACTAGCTGCAGGACCCAGCCAGGAGGATTGTCTTGAAAAGGTTATGTGATGATGGGCAGGGCTATGCAATAAAGAACTAAAGAGCAGAGATAACGGTATTTTAGCATGTATGTAACAACTGAGGGGGTGAAGTGAAAGGACAACTTAAAAAAAGTGAAGTTATTCTTTAATAAGCTCACAAAAAATTATCATTCTGCAGGGAATGATACAATGTACAAGGGAGTCATGGATGCCTAGATTCCTAAATGTCACAATTTTCTTCAGATCAAACAGACCTACATTGAAATATTCAGGCAAACCAAAAATTGATGAATCTGTTATTTTCCTAATTTGATCATCACTTAAACTGAACACTATGTGACAGAACAACTATTCCATAACAAAAACTGCTCACAACTGACAGAAAATCAAACTTGCAAAGTGGACTGAAGATAAGTGATGGAACTGCTAACCCTTAGCAAGTATTAAATGTAACTGTCTATACAGCTAGAATTTAACAGTAAATATGAAGCTGTCACAGTTTTCTTAAGCCGTGGGCCTCTTTTATTTCCTCCAATATTAGTGGACCTTTTAGTATGTCTCATTGCTAAATTAATATTGAATATAATTTTTAATACAATATAATTATTTTTGTCTCATTGCCAAAAAATAATATAATTAATTTTCTGTTTAGCAAGTTATAAGACAGATGTGCATGCAGCATTTATCATCTAAAATATTCAAGCAAGCTAACTGCTTTCTTTATCTGATAAATGCACTTCTATTTTAAGTATAGCTTCGTAGTATAAAATTAATAATAATTATGTGAATTACTAGAGTTCTTTTAAGATATTTTTTTTCTGATAACTGTGCCACATAATACCAGGTTTGACATCTGAAAATAGAACAGTTTGGAAGTGCAATGGCAGTGGTGTCACAGATAGATAAAAATGGACTGATGATATAGCAAAAATAAACGTTGACATACAATTTGACAAACTAAAATTGCATTGCAATTATTAAATTGAGTATATAGGAGCTAAATTGAACTAAATAATATTTTGCTCTAAATATCTGAGCTCGTGGAAGCTTTAGGAGGCATACATATTTCATTTCAATAGTTTTTATTGAGTTTTTCAAAAAGCATGTGAACAAAGATTTGCATTGCAACACTCTGTATACAGTAGATTATGCAAATTAAATATAAATTCTCAGTTCTGATTCCAAAATCTCGATAATTCTAGTAGGTCAACAATCATGTTGCTATCCTCAACCCGGACACCCCCATTAGACCATAACTGTGTCCGGGGGGGGTAACTTCATGCCTTCAGCAGAGTTCACTAGGCTACATTGTGTTCTCAAACATTAGGGTAATCTATAACATGAGCATATTCTCAAACCTATACTTAGAACAAACTAGGTTGATGGAGTATTGGAGGTGATAAACCTACCAGGGAAAGATGAGGGATGGGGGGAGAGGGGTCACCAGTTGTCATAGAATGAGCATCACCTCAGAGTTTGACTGTGCATCTAGGATTCATTAACCAGGCATTCCACTTGAGCTTAAATTTTGAGTTAGTAAGAGTTGTAATCGCCAGTATTTTCTCCATCTCACATTGGTAGTTAAGAGTGAGAATGGTATCACTAGAAGAGGGCAAGATAGAAGATTTCCATTGCTTTGTAATCATTAGTTTTGCTGCTAGTAGAAGTTGTATTAAGTCCACTCGGTGTTTGGGAAGGAATTCATGGATGTTGAGGTGAAGAATAGCTAATTCCGGATTAGGGGTGACGTGTCGGTTGCATATGTCTGATATAATGGAGAAAATCTTATTCCAAAATGACTTTATGGAGACACAAGACCATAATGTGTGGAAGAGGGTTCCAATTTCCCCACAATTCCTCCAGCATAAGGCTGTTTGGGATGGATAGAATTTGGAGAGTTTGAAGGGAGTAAGGTACTAGAAGTGGATCACTTTTTGGAAGTGTTCCTAATGGTTCATGCATCTAGATGAGGAATAGGTAGTAGATATTGCATTTTTCCAGGATATCTCAGGGAAGGGTTTCCCTAAAAGTTTTTCCCATTTGAGTATAGTGGTGGTTTTCATACAGGTATCTTGGGGATGAAGGGTATTGTAGAATAGGGAAATACCTCTTAGCTGGGTTTTGGGTTTGTGAAGGAAAGTAAATATTGACGTTGGGAGTTCTATGCATAGGGGTATCGGGTGCTTGTGGAGAAAGGAGCGGATTTGCAAGTAGGTGAATTGTGTTGTCATGGGAGATTAAAACGGGTGCTTAGTGTCTCAAATGGTAGGAGAGATGTGTCTTGGTATAAGTCTTTAATGAGGGTAATCCCTCTAGATTGCCAAAGGTGAATACCTATGCCTGGTATAAAATGTTATAGCACTGATATGGGAGTAGGGAGTCTTGATAGAGCCCCCTTTGGGGGGGTTATGGGGTGGGTGTCTGCCCATTCTGTATAGGAAATCTAGTCTGATAGCGAGAAGGATTGCTTTAAGATCCTTGCATGGAAGATTATCAGATTCCAGGTATGCCCAGGTTTTATGCTTAGGGGGGTTCCACCAGTATCTAAGCTGGTCAAGGACACACGCATTGTAATATGCTGTAATGTTAGGCACTCTAATTCCCCATTTTTCTGTGTCGCATCATGATATTAAGAGAGCATCTTGTTGCTTTTTGATTACATATGAATTGGTTAAGGGTTTTTTGGACAGAGGTTAGAAACGTTTGGGGTAAAGGAATTATTAAGGTGAATAATCAATACAGGAGTTTGGGAAGGAGCAACCTTTTTAAGGATGCTATTCTTCCCTCTATGGATAGTCCTTGGACCCTCAGATGTGATATCTGCTGGGGCAGGGAGTCCAGAAATTGTTAAAAATTTTCCTTGTTGAATTGTGAGGTATGTGGGGTCAATTGAATTCCTAAAAAAGTCAGAGATATTGGGGACCACACGAAGGGGAATTTTTTGTTAAGAAGTCTCGCATTGAGGGAGGAATATTTATTCCCCTCATTCGTGACTTAGTGGCATTTACCTTATAATAGGATACCTTGCTAAATTCTTTTAGTAGTTTTTGCACTTCTGGGAGGGATGTCTTAGGGTTAGAGAGCATGAGCATGACATCGTCCACAAAAAGTTTTATTTTATGATCAGTGTTCGCAATGGTGAGACCTGTGATGATGGGGAGGGGTCGAATGGCTTTGGCTAGGGGTTCCATGAGCAAGGTGAATATACTAGGTGATAGGGGACAACCCTGTCTCATTCCAGATGCGGTGGTGTTGGGGTTGAATACAAGGACAGAGTAGCTGTTTGAATCCACCCTGTAATTCCAAATTTATTAAGTACCATCATGAGATAACCCCAGTGGACCCTGTCAAACTCCTTCTCCACATCCAAAGAGAGGAGCAGAGAAGGCATTCGAGAGAGTCCAGCCAGAGCAATTAAATTAATAGGTCTTCTGGAACCATCCGGGGCTTGTCATCCTTGGACGAAGCCCATCTGATCAGTATGGATAAGGCTAGTCAAAGCCAATTGTAACCTGAGCACTAAGAGTTTAGCAAAAGTAAATTTTAATATCCACATTTTATAGGGATATGAGTCTGTATCTGGCAGGGTTCATAGGATCCTTGTTGGGCTTTGGGATAGTCACTAGAGTTGAGCGGACACCTGGATGTTCGGGTTCACCGAACTTCGCAGAAAAGTTTGGGTTCGGTACCGAACTTGACCCCGGACCCCAAACCACATTGAAGTCAATAGTGACCAGAACTTTTGGGCACAAAAATGGCTGTAAAAAAGCCCTGGAAAGGGCTTGAGGGCTGCAAAAGGAATTAAAATGGGGGTAAGGAGTAGGACAAATGCCCTACAAACAAATGTGGATAGGAAAATAAGTTAAAAGCACAAAAAAAATAAAAATGTGAGGAGGAGGTGGATGTGGAGTAGGAACCTAGAGGTTGACTAGGCCGTGACCTCTTCCTCCTCCTCCGCCTTGTGCTTCCACAGAGCCCTCTGTGTCATTTGGGAAGGCCCTCAGCAGCACGTCTACCAGCGTGCGTTGGTAGTCGCGCATCTTCCGATCACGCTCCAGTGAGGGAATAAAGGACGGCACATTGTCCTTTGTAATGGGGATCCAGCAGGGTGGCCACCCAGTAATCGGCACAAATTAAAATGTGGGCAACTCGGCTGTTGTTGAGCAGGCACTGCAGCATGTAGTCGCACATGTGTGCCATGCTGCCCAGAGGCAAAGACAAGCTGTCCTCTGTGGGAGGTGTATCATCCTTAGTATCCCCCCAGCCATGCTGCAGTGATGCCCACGAGCTGCGTTGGGTGCCAGCCTGCTGTGAACATGGTTCCTCCTCCTCCTCATCGTCATCATCCTCGTCCTCCTCATCCTCCAGAACTGTGCCCTGGCTTGAAAATTTTTTTACCTGGCCTATGCTGGTGCAGGAACTCACCCTCCGAGCCACTTGTGAATGACTGGCCTGATAACCGTGGAAATGACCCCTCTTCCTTCTCCTCTTCCTCCTGTGCAACATCCTCTTCCATCATCGCCCAAAGTATTTTTACAAGGAGACATAGAAGTGGGATAGTAATGCTGAGAACAGCGTCATCGGCACTGGTCATGTTGGTGGAGTACTCGAAACACCGCAATATGGTACACAGGTCTCGCATGGAGGCCCACTCAGTGGTGAAGTGGTGCTCTTCCGCAGAGCGACTAACCCGTGCGTGCTGCAGCTGAAATCCACTATTGCCTGCTGCTGCTCGCACAGTCTCTCCAGCATATGCAAGGTGGAGTTCCCCCTTGTGGGCTCATCGCATAGGAGGCGGTGATCGGTAAGGCCGAAGTTCCGCTGCAGCGCAGACAGGCGAGCAGCAGCAGGGTGAGAACGCCAAAAGCGCGCACAGACGGCCCGCACTTTCAGCAGCAGCTCTGACATATCCGGGTAGTTTTTTAGAAATTTCTGCACCACCAAATTCAGCACATGTGCCAGACAAGGGATGTGCGTCCAATCGGCTAGGCCCAGAGCTGCTACGAGATTTCACCCATTGTCGCACACCACCAGGCCGGGCTTGAGGCTCAGTGGCAATAACCACTCATCGGTCTGTTGTTCAATGCCCGTCCACAGCTGCTGCGCAGTGTGGGGTTTATCCCCAAACATATCAGTTTTAAAGCAGCCTGCTGTCGTTTCCCCCTGGATGTGCTGAAGTTGGTGGTGAAGGTGTTATGCTGAGCGGATGAGGAGGTGGTAGAGGAGGAGGAGGAGGAAGCGGAGTAGGAGGAGGAGGCAACAGGAGTCAAAGAGAAATGCCCTGCAATCCTCGGTGGTGGAAGGACATGCGCCAAATGGCTAGCCGGCTCAGGCCCACCCGCCACTACATTTGTCCAGTGTGCAGTTAGCGAGATTTAGCATCCCTGCCTGTGCTTACTGGTCCATGTATCAGTGGTTATGTAGACCTTGCCACTGATGGCGTTGAGCAATGCACACTTGATCTTGTCCCCGACTTGTTTGTGCAGGGAAGGGATGGCTCGCCTGGAAAAGTAGTGGCGGCTGGGAACCACATACTGTGGGATAGCTCAGGTTTTTGAAACTGTCCGTGTCCACCAGATGGAATGACAGCATTTCAAAGGCCAGGAATTTTGAAATGCTGGCATTCAGGGCCAGGGATCGCGGGTGGGTAGGGGGGTACTTCCTCTTTCTCTCTAGTGTTTGGGAGATGGACAGCTGTAAGCTTCCATGGGACCATGTGGAAATGCTTGGGGACGGTGGCGGACATGGTGGCATTGCTGTCACATGCTCTGTTTGCTGGGTGGCAGGTGACACTGGCACTGCAGAGGTGGAGGAAGAGGCAGAGGCAGCAGCAGAAGAGGAAGAAGGAGGAGGCCAAGACCTTTCTTGGATTTTGAGGTACTTATTCCACAGCAGCAAGTGCTTTGAATTTAGATGCTTGGTCATGCAGGTTGTGCTCAGGTTTAGAATATTTATGCCTCGCTTCAGGCTCTCATTGCACAGTGTGCAAACCACTTGTGTCTTGTAATCAGCACATTGTCTGAAGAACTGCCACGCCGGGGAACGCCTTTGAGCTGCCTTTGGTGTGCTAGGTCCCTGGGTGCGGTGGGTAATAACAGGCATACTGTCTAGGGGACGCTCTCTCCGCTTTTGCAACTTGCTTCCTCTTTTGTTGTGCTGGTGCCTCTGTGCCACCACCACCTCTTCCTCCAAACTGCACACGTCACTCGCATGACCTTCATTCCACGTGGGGTCTAGGACCTCATCATCCTCCACATCATCTTCCACCCACCCTTCACCACTGCCCTCCTTGTCAGTCTGCACACTGAGGAAAGCCGCAGCAGTTGGCACCTGTGTTTCGTGATCATCAGAGACGTGCTGCGCTGGTGTTTCCATGTCCTCATCCTGCAACAGAAGTGGTTGGGCATCGGTGCACTCAATATCTTCCACTTCTGGGGCAGGGCTATGTGGATGGCCCACGGAAAGCACACTAGCAGAGTCATCAAAAAGCATAAGAGACTGCTGCATGACTTGGGGCTAAGACTGCTTGGCTGATTTACAAGGGGCTGAGGTGAAAGACAGATGGCCATGGGGTTCAGGTGCCAACTCTGAGCTTTCATCAAGGGACCGGGTGAGAGACAATGTAAAGGAACTGGAGGCATTGTCAGCCACCCAATCTACTATTGCCTGTACGTGTTATGGCCTCACCATTCGTTGAGCCACATTCAGGCCTACCATATAATGTTGAAGGTTCTGTCGGCCACCTGAGGAAGGTGTTTCACTTGTGCGTGTAGCTGGCACAGATCTACCACATCCTCTCCTTGCAACAGGAGCTTCAGCAACACCACCAACACCAGCAGCACCAGCAGCACCAAGACCACGACCACGTCCCTTATTTGACGCTCTGCTCATTGTGGACACAAATGTACTATGTAGCACTATTTATTAATACTAAAAAAAGAATAATAAATTAATATTCTTTTTTTTTAAAAAAAAAGAAAATTGTAGATGCACTTTTTATTTTTGTGCAAAATATGCACCGCTCACATCAGCAGCAGGAACCTCTCCATCACTCACACCAGCAGCAGGAACCTCTCCCTACACCAGTATGAGATGATTTTGGAACGATAATCTGTCTTTCACAGCACCGACAGGAACCTGTCCCTACTACAGTATGAGATGATTTTAGAACAGTAATCTGCCCCTCACAGCACCGACAGGAACCTCTCCCTAATGCAGTAGGAGATGGTTTTATAATGATAAACTCTCCCTCAGAGCACCAACACAAACCTCTCCCTAATGCAGTAGTAGATGGTTTTAGAACGATAAACTCTCCCTCAGAGCACCAACCGGAACCTCTCCCTAATGCAGTAGTAGATGGTTTTAAAACGATAAACTCTCCCTCAGAGCACCAACAGGAACCTCTCCCTAATGCAGTAGTAGATGGTTTTAGAATGATATTCTCTCCCTCAGAGCACCAACAGGAACCTTTACCTAATGCAGTAGTAGATGGTTTTAAAATGATAATCTCTCCCTCAGAGCACCAACAGGAACCTTTCCCAAATGCAGTAGTAGATGGTTTTATAACGATGAACTCTCCCTCAGAGCACCAACAGGAACCTCTCCCTAATGCAGTAGGAGATGGTTTTAGAACGATAAACTCTCCCTCAGAGCACCAACAGGAACCTCTTCCTAATGCAGTAGTAGATGGTTTTAGTGCAATAAACTCTCCCTCGGAGCACCAACAGGAACCTCTCCCTAATGCAGTAGTAGATGGTTTTATAACGATAAACTCTCTCTCAGAGCACCAACAGGATCCTCTCCCTAATGCAGTAGTAGATGGTTTTAGAACGATAAACTCTCCCTCAGAGCACCAACAGGAACCTCTTCCTAATGCAGTAGGAGATGGATTTAGAACGATAAACTCTCCCTCAGAGCACCAACAGGAACCTCTCCCTAATGCAGTAGTAGATGGTTTTAGTGCAATAAACTCTTCCTCGGAGCACCAACAGGAACCTCTCCTTAATGCAGTAGTAGATGGTTTTAAAACGATAAACTCTCCCTCAGAGCAGCAACAGGAACCTCTCCCTAATGCATTAGGAGATGGTTTTAGAATAATAATCTCTCCCTCAGAGAACCAACAGGAACCTCTCCCTAATGCAGTAGTAGATGGTTTTAGAATGATAATCTCTCCCTCAGAGCACCAA
>BLSH010166135.1:43715-56837 GCA_018402905.1 Glandirana rugosa
GATGGTAGTCCAAGCACTGTGAGGGTGTGATGTCATCGTCGAGACGACGTGTAACACGGACATCATACTGTCCGAAAGGATTATACACAACATACAACGAGACAATGGATGGGGGGGGGAGAAGGGGGGATATAGGTTGGTCAGTGTGAGAGGTTGGATCTCTGACGGCCCTATTTGGAGTCTTATGGCTTGGTCGAGAAGAACTGTAGGAAGAGAAGTTTGGAAAGCCTAGTAGGTTTGTTGTTTTTCTAACGGAGTAGTGTTCAGTAGTTGGATTCCATGAGGTTCTTGGGTGTACTGTCCATGGTATAAAAGACGAGAAAAAATGTGTCTTACTACCCATTGATTTCAATGGGGTTCGGTGTCCGTGCGATCGTTCGGGTTCCGTCTGGACCCGGACTTTGTCCCGAAGTTCGGCCGGACCAGCAGAACCCAAACTTCCAGAGGTTCGCTTAACTCTAATAACCATCATTCTGTGTAAAAAAGAGCAGAAAATATGGTACCTGTCATGTGGGTTCTTGGAGTACCTTAGGTTGATGACTTGTGATGAGGCAATCTTTTTGTTGTTTGGATGATCCGAAAGGTTTGAAGAGAAGGATGTCAAGAAGAGCTGGTTCGGTATTCTGAGGTTTATCCCGGCAGTCTCTAGGTTGGAGAGTGTGACTGGTTGGATATAGGGGGGAAGAGGGGGGGGGTAGGTAACAGAGCAACATACAACACATATTAGGAAAGCCTGTCATACTACAGGCACAATGTGCAGCAGAGCTGCTACTGTAGTGTGGGAGTGTCACGAACCTGATGGTAGAGTCCGACTTATGCAGTGGGCAACCTCTCTTACGGCTCTGGTTCGAGAACCCCTGGTAGAGCAGACAGGGAGTTCCAGAGTGCAGGGGGGGCATGAGGGCTGGATCGGACACAGGTGGTGATGAGATGTCATCCAGAGGTTTGTGCAAGACTGTAGTGAGACAGGCCGGGTCGGTAACATGCAGGCAAGGCGGGACAAAAGGAGCAGGCAGTCGGATGGTCGGGTGCAAGCAGGTTCGGCAACGGGCAGACAACTGAAGTACCAAGGGATCAGGCAGAAGGATGGTCGTAGGCAAGCCATCTTCAGGACAGATCGCTATAGGACACGGGAATGCTGTAGAACGGACAGCACAGATTGAAAGGTGCTCTCAACTTAAATGGCCGTCTGGGAGAACGTGCTGGCGCATACGCACAAGTGCACACAGGCGTGCAAACACTACATGTGCCCACGCATAGGTCTCCTGGCCCGAATTCCAGGAACGGAGGTGGTCTCCTGACATTGCCCCCCCAAGGGGCAGCCTCCGGATGCCCAAACGGACTCTTAGCGCTGGGTGTCTTCTCCAAAAAAGAATCGACAAGTTCTTCAGCGTGGATGTGGTCTTCGGGTTCCCATGAACTCTCTTCGGGCCCGTACCCCTTCCACTTGATCGGGAACTGGGTGGACCCACCCCTTTTCTTGCAGTCAAGGATGGCTTCCACTTCAAATTCTTCTTCGCCATCCACAAGAATTGGCTCTGGTGGGGCCAACTTCCGACCCGGGAAGGGGTCCTGGATTACAGGTTTCAACAAGGTGACATGGAATACCGAGTGGACTCGCAGGGAAGGAGTAAGGTCCAGCTCGTATGCCACCCTGTTGATCTTCCTTCTCACAGGGAAGGGACCGATGAACCTTGGGCCTAACTTCCTGGAAGGGCATGACAGCCTCAAGTTCTTGGTTGCCAACCACACTCGGTCACCCGGTTGCAGGTCCAATTCCCCGCATCTCCCTTTGTCGAATGCCCTTTTGTTGCACTCCTGCATCTGAGCCAGGGTTTCTTGTAATAGTTTGTTATTCTTTGTCAAGAACTCTACGGTCTTCTGTATGGCAGGTACAATACTTTCTGGGACTAGGTTAGGTATGAACGTAGGATGATAACCCAGGTTTGCCCAGAATGGGGACTGTTTGGTGGCTGAATGTATGGTGCTATTGTAAGCGAATTCAGCCATAGGTAGCAGCTAGACCCAGTCATCTTGGGCAAAGGAAGAGTAGCATTGGATATATTGTTCCAAGGTCTGGTTAGTCCTATCTATCTGGCCATTTGTCTGGGGGTGATAGGCAGAAGAGAATGCCAGTTCAATGTTTAGTGTAGGACATAAGGCTTTCCAGACCCGGGAGGAGAACTGCACCCCACGATCTGAGACAATGTTAACAGGAAGCCCATGAAGTCAGACCACTTCTGATAAATGTCTCTGCGGTCTCAGTTGCAGTAGGGGTGCCTTTCATCTGGATGAAGTGGGCCTTTTTAGTAAGGCGATCCACAATTACAAAGATGGAATTAAATCCTCCAGATGGGGGTAACTCCATTATAAAATCCATTGATATGTGTGACCATGGACGTTCAGGAATCAACAAACCCCACGCTTTAGCCTGGCTGGTCTTGTGTTGAGCACTGACCAGACAGACGATGACGTACTTCCGAAGTCCTCGTTAGCGGAAGGAGTGCGACAGCTGCTCCGCAGTCTTACGACCTCCAAAGTGCCTGGCCAATTAGTGATCGTGGCAGAGTTTCAGGACTGTTAGACGTTGCTCTTCCGGGATGAAGAGTTTGTCTTGGAACCACCACAGTCCATATTTTATTGCTAGTCTAGGGTCAGGAGACATGGTTGATCTGGCCAGGGATCATTTAATCAGAGACGGCAGATCTTCCCGCATGAACAAGAAGCTCTGGGATGGGAGGATGGTATCCGGTGGGGTGGAGTCTCCAGGCCCGGTGAACATTCTGGACAGAGCATCTGGCTTTACATTCTTCGACTCGGGCCTGTAAGTAATATGCAACTGAAAGTGGGAGAAAAATAGAGCTCATCATGCCTGGCGTGGCATCAACCATTTAGCTGTGCGCAGGTACTCTAAGTTCTTATGGTCGGTGAAGACCATGACAGGGTGTAGAGCTCCCTCCAGCAGATACCACCATTCCTCCAGGGCGGACTTGATCGCCAGAAGTTTCCGGTCCCCCACATCGTAATTTTTCTCTGGTGCTCTAAGCTTGTGGGAGAAAAAGACGATGGGGTGTAGTGAGGCCTTTGGCCCTCGTCTCTGGGATAGAGCTGCTCCCACTGCAGTCTCCGAAGCATCCACCTCCAGGATGTAAGGCGGGGCTGAATCTGGATGCTTTAGAACAGATGCGGTAGTAAATAGTTCCTTGAGCTTCAGAAAGGCCATTTGGGCCTTGGGAGACCAGTGGAAGTGGGAGCCTTGTTTAGTGTGTTGTGTAATAAGTGAGATAACCGCAGAAAACCCCTTAATAAATTTCCTGTAAAAGTTGGCAAAGCCTACAAACCATTGGACCCCTTTCCTGTCAACGGGAGCTGGCCAATCCAAAATTGCAGAGACCTTCTGTGGGTCCATGATGACTCTGGTGACTGAAATGTTGAAGCCCAAGAACGTGATGCTGGAGCACTGAAAGGCACACTTTTCAGCCTTAGCATAGAGTCCATGCTGATGCAGGCTTTGTAAGACAGACCCGACATGCCTGTGGTGTTCTTCCAGAGCTGAAAAGATGAGGATGTCATTGTGGTAAATGATGATGAACTGGTCCAGGTAGTCACGGAACACATCATTCACCAGGTGCTGGAATGTGGCTGGAGCATTACAGAGCCCGAAGGGCATCACTAAGTAGTGACCAAAGCGTGTCCGGAAAGCGGTCTTCCATTCGTCACCCTCTCGAATGCGAATGAGGTTATAGGCTCCGCGAAGATCCAGTTTGGTGAATACAGCAGCCGTTCCAAGTCTTTGAAATAGTTCAGGGACCAATGGCAAGGGATATCAGTTTTTTAACCATAATCGTATTAAGGTCCCTATAGTCCATGCAGGGTCTGAGAGAGTGGTCTTTCTTCTCCACAAAGAATATTCCAGCCCGTGCAGGTGATGTAGAGGGCCGAATGAAACCTTTTTTAAGGTTATCATCGAGGTAAGCCTTGAGGGCTTTCAGTTCCAACTCAGAGAGCGGGTAGATTCGGCTGAAAGGTACTTCTGCCCCGGGTAGCAGTTATATAGGGCAGTCGTACGACCTGTGAGGTGGGAGTTCATCTGCCCCTTTCTTGCTGAACACATCCAGAAACTCGTGGTAGACGGATGGAACAGCGGGATGAGTTTCCGGACCAGAGTCAGAGTTCAGACAGAGCACAGAAGAAGGAGATTCTGGAGCCCACGGTAGGCAGGCAATAAGAGGAGGAAAACTGAAATTCTCCAGTGGACCAATCAACAGTGGGGCAGTGTGCCCGGAACCATGGCAGACTCAAAATGACCTGGAAGAGACGGGACGCAATGTTCCGAAGAAGAGAGACCTTTTCATGGGTGACAGCTCCAGATTTAATGGTGGACCCATCAGCTAAGCAGATGGCTTAGCTGATGGGTCTTAGGCTTGAGGGGAATTTGATGTTGAGCGGCAAAGGCCATGTCACCAAAGCAGCTGCAGGCTCCAGAGTCCAAGATAGCTGGGACCTGGATATTCCCATCAGGGAGCTGGAGATGAAGGAGTAGAACAAGGTGGTTAGAGAAATCGGGTAAGGATAAGAGTTCTCCTGTGGTATCATGGGGACCCTTCCCATTCTTGACCAGACAGGACCTGACAAGATATCCGGGGCCTCCGCAATAGAGGCAGAGATAATGGGTCAGGCATCTGTGTTTCTCTTCAGGAGAGAGTGAGGGGTGTAGAGGTCCGGGTTCTGGCAGGGCTTGTGGAGCTTGTCCTGGGTAACTGGGCCTGCCGGGTATCATCTGGGCAGGTCCTGCAGATCCTGCAGCTTGGCCAGGTTGATCAGGGTATCCAGAGTCCGGGGGACACCCACATGGGCCAGCTCATCTTTGAGAGGCTCCGGGATCCCCAGCCTGAACAGCACCAGAACTCTGCTGCGTAGTCTTCCTCCATACTGTGGCCTTGCTGGAGCGCATGGAGAGCAGCCTCTGCCGTGGCAACCTGATGGGGATCCTCGTATAGCCGGGCCATTGACTGAAAGAAAAGGACAAGGTTGGTGGTTTCAGGGGCCTTTTGTTCCAGCAGGCAGTGGGCCCAGGCTTGAGGTTCATCCAGTAGTAGCGAGATGACCAATGCCACTTTGGTGGCCTCTAGAGAGAAGGTGCGGGAGGAGCTGGCAAGGTGAGTTTCAGGAATATATTTTCCAACAGGGTGTACTCTCCTTGTAAGTCCTTCGCCGCTTGGGTGCACACTTAGATCCTCCATTGGAGAGGGCCCCTGTGCAGACTCGGAATGGCTGTCCGTTGCTGTGGGCAACCTCTCTTATGGCCCTGGTTCCAGAACCCCTGGTAGAGCAGACAGGGAGTTCCAGAGCACAGGGGGGCACGAGGGCTGGATCGGACACAGGTGGTGATGAGATGTTGTCCAGAGGTTCGTGCAAGACTGAAGAGTAGCGAGACAGGCTGGGTTGGTAACATGCAGGCAAGGCGGGACAAAAGGAGCAGGCAGTCGGATGGTCGGGTGCAAGCAGGTTCGGCAATGGGCAGACAACTGACGTACCAAGGGGTCAGGCAGAAGGATGGTTGTATGCAAGCCGGGGGTCGGTGCAGGCAGAGTTCAGACAGGTACAGGTCAAGCCGGGTCACAGGTAAACAGGAAGTCTTCAGGACAGATCGCTATAGGACACATGAACACTGTAGAATGGACAGCACCGATTGCAAGGTGCTGTCAGCTTAAATGGCCATCTGGGAGACCGTGCCAGCGCATCCGCACCCACGCGCACACACGCGGAAATGCTACGTGCACCCGCGCATAGGTCTCCTGCCCTGAATTCCAGGGATGGAGGTGGTCTCCGGACAGGGAGTTAGGATAGGTAAAACGAGTTCAAAGAACAAGGAACAACTGAGCAATAGAACCCCCAACCTCACACCAAATTGGAAGCTACATCAGTGAGGGGAGGCTCACGTATAATGGTGGCCATATGTTCAGGACCATTCTGTTGGTAAGTGCCCTGGTGGGGATGAGGCAGAAAATTGCATATCTTGAGGCACAAGTTGCCATTGCTTGAAGATCTGGATGCCTTTCTCCACGCTGTAAATAGGGTACGTTTTACTATTCCGTGTGACCAGCAGCTTAGCAGGGAAGCCCCAGCGGTATATTATGTTGTTTCTGCGCAGAATTTTCATTAGTGGGGTGAGTTTCTTCCTGTTCAGTGCTGTCTGATGGGATATGTCTGTGTATAGGGAGATGTTGTGAAATTCATCCGGGACCACAGGAGTTTGTTTCGCTGCTGTCATAACATGTTCCTTTACATGGTAGTAATGTATGCATGCTAGGGTGTCCCTAGGTGCAGTGTCAGGAAGAAATTTTGGTTTGGGTATGCAATGTGCTCTGTCCACGCATAATTCAATATTGGTCAAAGTAGGGATCAAAGCCTTCATAAGGCGTTGTACAAAATTTGTCAGTTCGTTCGGAGGAATGGATTCTGGGATGCCTCTAAATTTAATGTTATTCCTTCTCAAACGATCTTCGAGGTCTGCGATTTTGTTTTGAAGGCGTTGCAGTTCAGATTCCTGATCCACATAGGCATCTACAAGGTCATTGTGTGCTGAGTATAAACCCACCATATTAGCTTCCAAGTGGAGAATTCTCTCAGCATGTGCTTAAACAGTTTCATTGAGGGGTGTAATCATATCCGAAAAGTCATTAAACAGAGTGCTTCTGAGAGAGAGAAGCATGCTTTTCATTGTATTTTCAGATATGGCCTGGTCTGTGGCTGGGAACATATCAATTGTAATACTCAGCTGTTTGTTCTGCCAACGCGGCCTGCAAAGCAGCATGCTGGGCTGTGGCTGAGAACACATCTTCCTCCCTGCACTTTTTATATTTTGCTGGGCTGCGTGTAGTAGGGGTAGGAGGGGGAGAGAGTTTGTCCCGATCGTCGGGGAGGGAAGAGTTGTGGCCCCTGTTACAATCTGATTGGGCTAGGAGCGGGCTGCATTGATAGTGCTGGGGGGCATCATTTTGCTTACCGCTCTGCAGCGCTGCCAGGTAGAAATTGGTGAGACGCTGCAGCAGCTTGTTATTCTTTAGCCACTTGGACATGGTTCCCACAGGTGTTCAGCAAAGTGCTGGACTGGGATCTGTGTTCAGATGGCCTCTCCTCTCTGTCTCTTTGTGTTGCTTGGGGCTTGAGGTGTCAGGAGCTCAGAGCTACACAGCCATCTTCTCTGCCGGCCGGACATCCCCCCCGGAGGCATACATATTTAAAATCTAACTTGGGTTTATTTAAAAATGGAGAAAGCAAACAGAAAAAGTGTTACAGATTATTTAACATGGAAATCTTAAAGCTCACACATTTCTCAACACATACAATTCCTTATAAGATATAACAATAACAATTATTATTATTTTATAGCTTACACACGATTAACTTGCTTCTTCTTTATGTGACAATGTTCAAGGCTGACATATGGCCACTCAGGCCTGGGTATTACATCCTGGGAGGAGATCATGTGCTCTTTCAAACCTAGAAGGTTACAGTACTCATTGGCTCTAATGAAATGATAGGGGAGTGTTACAAAGGTGAGTATTGGAAGGAAGCAAATTGCAAAAGGATAGATTTTTTTAATTCATGTGTAGGCATATGTAGATGCACTTCCTGGTAAGTTTAAAATAAACCTTTAATGACAACTTGAACTATGCTCTTCATAAGAGTTGAGCGAACCCGAACTGTAAAGTTCGGGTTCGTACCGAACTTTGGGGTGTCCGTGACCCGTACCTGAACCCGGACATTTAAAAAAAGTTTGGGTTCGAGTTCTGGGTTCGGGTATTTGATCACGCATGTTGAATAGCTGCAGGGCAGCCAATCAACAAGTGTGATTTTCCCTAGAAGCCATCACAGCCATGCCTACTAATGGCATGGCTGTGATTGGCCAGTGCATCATGTGACCCAGCCTCTATATGAGGCTGGAGTCACAGTGCTGCATGTCACATGCTCTCTGGGTAGTGTAGGGAGAGGATGCTGCCTGTGCTGTGAGGGACAGATTGCAGATAGATAGATAGGTAGAGAATAGAAATTACTACTACTACTGCTTTTAGGGACAGATTGCAGATAGATAGATAGGTAGAGATTACTACTAACACTGCATTTAGGGACAGATTGCAGATCTCATCCTGCATTACAGAACGATCTGACTGGACTAGGTAGAGTCTACTGCTTAGAAGGACAGATTATTGTTTAAAATCATCTCCTAGTTCTATAGGGTCAGGTTCCTGCTGTTGCTGTAAGGGACAGATTATTGTTCTAAAATCATTTTGCAGCCCTCTAGCACTTTCTAGGACTCTTTTACAGTCATTTTTGTGCCAAAAGTTTGGGTCCCCATTGAATTCAATGGGGTTCGGGATAAAGTTTGGGACAAGTTCGGTACCGAACCCGGACTTTTTTCCGAAGTTTGGCCGAACCCACCGAACCAGAACATCCACGGGTTCAATCAACTCTACTCTTCATCTCACAATGTTAGTTGCAAGGCTGTCACACTGATCCAGTGGGGTTGATTTGACAAAGTAGACAATGCTTATTTTGTCTAGTGAAAACAGTGATGTTATATAAACTTTGAATATACAAAAATAGACTTTTCCTTCACCATTCTTTTAGTATCCATAACATTTAGTTCAATTAGCGGCTGTGTCTTCATGTTTACTTTTTTATTAAATGCTTGTTCCAGGCCAGTAACCACAAAAGTACTGAAGCCAGACAGCTTGGTAGTTTGCATTTTCAAAATGAAGAAAGCAATGTTAAGCTGGCCATAAAAAAGTCTAAGGAAAAGTCTTAGGAAAATTTCCCTGAACCTTTTAAGAACATTTTAATGCCATTCAAAAAGTTTTGTTCGCTCTTAACATTTGATTTTCGAGTGAATGGACTTTACCAACTGAAAACCACATACACTGTTAGAAATGTAAATGAAGAAAAAATAACTTTCTTCCTTTGCTTTAGTCTCCATTAGAGTTGAGCGAACACCTATATGTTCGAGTTCGGTGGGTTTGGTACCGAACTTGACCCAAACTTTACCCCGAACCCCATTGAAGTCAATGGAGACCCAAACTTTTCGGCACAAAAATGACTGTAAAAAAGTCCTGGAAATTGCTAGAGGGCTGCAAAAGGAAGTAAAATGACTTTAGAACAACAATCTGTCCCTTACAGCAACAGCAGGAACCTGACCCTATAGGAGTAGGCGATGATTTTAGAACAATAATCTGTCCCTTACAGCAACAGCAGAAACCTGACCCTATAGGAGTAGGCGATGATTTTAGAACAATAATCTGTCCCTTACAGCAACAGCAGGAACATGACCATATAGAACTAGAAGATGATTTTAGAACAATAATCTGTCCCTCTAAGCAGTAGACTCTACCTAGTCCAGTCAGATTGTTCTGTAATGCAGAATGAGATGTTAATAGATCTGCAATCTGTCCCTAAAAGCAGTAGTAGTATTAATCTCTACCTAGTCCACAATCAGATCGTTCTGTAATGCAGGATGAGATGTTATTATATCTGCAATCTGTCCCTCACAGCGCCGGCAGCATCCTCTCCCTACACTAGCCAGAGAGCATGTGACATGCAGCACTAAGTGACTCCAGCTTATAAAGAGGCTGGGTCACATGATGCACTGGCCAATCACAGCCATGCCATTAGTAGGCATGGCTGTGATGGCTTCTAAGGGCAAACCAGTGAAATGCTTGTTGATTGGCTGCCCTGCAGCTATTCAACATGCGTGATCAAATACCCGAACCCCAACCCAAACTTTTTTCAAATGTCCGGGTTGGGGTCCGGGTCACGGACACCCCGAAGTTCGGTACGCTCAACTCTAGTCTCCATATTTCTCTAAATGTTTTTACTGTTTAACTTTATTATAATATAAATTCACACTGAATATGAGCCATGCTAATTAGAATCAGACTTGTCTAGTAAAGTCTAATGCATTCCAGGTGCATATGCAATGAGTACTAATACCTGTCTCCTGCCAACATGCTGCAGGGTGAGATCCTTGCTCTCTCTTTGCAGAGCTCTGACACACCCATGCTGAGTCAGACTCAGATCTCTCTAATTGTTTGGGAGCAAAAGCTTTGCTGATTGCAGAGCCATAGGTCAAATTCTTTGTGGAATCTTGCTTTGTGATAAAACCACTGGTTTCACACACAAAGCATGGGCCCCACCCTAGAACCGATGGCACCTTTATTGCTTACGTGTAATTAAAATGTGAGAATCAAGGAAATGGTAAAGTAGTTAAAGCATATGAAAAGCATATAATAGTTTGTTGAATATGAAGTTGAAAGCATTCTGTTATATCAAATGCAAATGGTCAATAAGTGCAAATGAATAAAATCTTATGATCCTAGAAGAAATCTAGTGAACTTGTAACTTTGTGGACACTCTACGTGCCATGCTCTGAAATCCAAAAAAATTCAAAGAAGTCTTATCAGCCTTGCTCACATTACATTTATAGACTACGTGAAAGGAGGAGAAGGAGGAATTTTGTAGTCCTATCTTAAGTGACAAAGCCGCTCCTTCTCTGTAGATTAGGGTTGCCACCTCATCCCTTTAAACCCGAACACATATGAATTAAACAGGTTCTGTGGCTGATTAAGGTGGTAATTAAACTCACTTGATGCCTTTTCTGCATTAAATTAGCCTCAGAACCTGTGTAATTCGTATGTGTTTGGGTTTAAAGGGATGAGGTGCCAACTCTACTGTAGATGCAGTACAGTGAGTAAGACCTCTCCACCTAGAACAAGAAGTTTGTCCCTGGAGGATCACCAAAAATTAAAAATAAAGTTAAAGCACAGCATCTTTAAACTGGAAAGTTGCACTTTATTGCATTTTTGTACCAGGGCTCTTTCGCTTTTATAGCTACTTTCAGATATTTCACCATAAAAAAGAATAACAGTATGAAAAGTTTATATTAACAGCTAATGTTTCTTTAAATTCCTCTGAGTATTTGTGCTCTACTTTTTAAGGTGCACACAATGGAGTGAAGTGTGCAAGTGATTTGAAGTAGGGCAATTTAATAATGGTAATCCCTTTGCTATTACATGAAAATGATTACATAATTCATGATTTTCAAAGTGAGTGGTGAAGCAGTGGTTTCATTTGAAACTTTTAGACCACTAATTATACTACATGATCAAATCATTCTACTTTGAAAAATATAACTATTTTCTTTGGAATGAAAATACATCTTTTTTCCCTTCTTCAACTTTGTTCCTGTCTTGCTTAAAAGTGTATCTTTTGTCATAGAGTCTGGAGGTAATAATTAGACTTTTCTTCATTAATACTCTGCATGAACATAAATATTCATGGTGCCAAAATTCAAAGGCCTACAGCAGTTTTAAACATGCTGATCATAAAATATATGTTAAATAAAGAAAAAAATGGATGAATGGATAGTGAAATATGAATATTTTCTTTTCTATAATTCATTGTGCAACCAGTAAAAAGCAGAATATCTTTTTTATGCAGGAGCTTAAAGGGGTTTTCCATGAATCTGTAACATGTTTTTAGCCTGCAAAGTGAAATAGTATACTTAACAGCAGGCTCTTGCATAATACCATGTCTACTGAGCTGTTGAAGCTCCCCCTTCTAAAAATCATATGATTATATTCGGAAAATGGTAATCTCCACCTTTCCCCACATGACAATGTTGTAATTGGGTAATAGGCAGCTCAGGCACAAATCCCTGCATTGTGGATGATGAGGAACATTGGACTGATACAATCCATACTCAAGATGACCATACATGGCTCAGTTTTTTTTTTGTGCAGCCATCGAGCAGAACGAAAATGTAAAAAAAAATGATTTCCTCAGCCACACATTTGAGGTGGATGAGGAAATCCTCCCCGATGTGTCATTGTGTTCTGACAGTGGGACCTCCTCACTTGACTGTTCACGAATGGGAACAGCCATACATGGATCAAAATTTGGCCAGTTCCTGTTGAACCAGCAAAATTTTGTTTCATTTATGGCCAGCTTAAGGCCTCATACACACGGACGTTTTTTGACGCCGACGTTTTTAGGTTGAAAAATAGCAGAGGGATGATTTTTTTAAAAAAACGCTTATTGACGCCGATGCTCACTAACGCTCAAAAACACCGATGCATAACGCCGAAAAACGCCGCCTTTATTTCCTTGACGTCGGGCCCGACATTTTGTTTATTTTTTTAGAAACGTCCGTGTGTATGAGGCCTTAAGGTCAATATTTTTTTAATTAAACCTTAGTGTCTCGGGGAGTGAAACAGTGATGCCACAGCTGGATGTGATGCTGAGCATCATTCAACCCAAAAGTGGCACAGAAGCTTTTGGTTTCAGCTGACTTTGTATGTGGGGCAATGCATGGAGAAGAGGTGACTCTTGCAGTGAAAGAGTTAAGGAATTTATTCATTATTTTGTATCACACTTGCTTTCTTTTCCTATAGCATTATAGTATTTTTGATGAGTCAAAAATGTGTTTGATGCTTACAAAAAGTTACACACATACTGTATAACTTTTACAAGTGTCATGATTAGTGTTGAGCGAACCCGGACTGTAACGTTCGGGTCCGTACCGAACTTTCGGGTGTCCGTGGCACGGACCCGGACCCGGATATTTCAAAAATCGTTCGGGTTCGGTCCGGGGTTCTGCTATTTTATTCCACGTGTTGAGAAGCTGCAGGGCAGCCAATCAACAAGCGTTTCACTGGTTTGCCCTTAGAAGCCATCACAGCCATGCCTACTAATGGCATGGCTGTGATTGGCCAGTGCATCATGTGACCCAGCCTCTTTATAAGCTGGAGTCACAGTGCTGCAGTCACATGCTCCTTGGGTTAGTGTAGGGAAAGGAAGCTGAAAGCTTGAGGGACAGATTTGAGACATTTTAAGACCTGATCCTGCATCCTGAGATAGATTACTTTACTACTGCTGTCTGTGCTGTTGCTCTGAGGACAGATAGCAGAAATTAGAGATTTCACATACCGCTGCTTTGAGTTGCAGATCAAGCTCTGCATAAAACAATGATCGCTACGATCGTGCTCAACGATCAGATTGTTGGGGGAATTTGAGATTTCAAATACCGCTGCTTAGAGTTGGAGATTTGCAGATTAAACTCTGTCT
>BLSH010166135.1:60952-74778 GCA_018402905.1 Glandirana rugosa
AACTGGAACTTAATACTTTTATGATTTAGACCGACAGAACTACTAGGTCACCGTAGTCATGAAATATTTTGTGACTGAAACTTGTGTATACCTTTAATCCTCGAGAATAAAGTTAGTTGAAATGAATAGACTTATAAAAAAAGTACCCAGTCTCGGGTTTCCTTTATTTTGGTCTCAGTCAGTCCGTCGATCGTAAAAGTTTTCTAGACGTTACCCTTTGATACAGGACCGACTTTTATCGGAAATGAATATGTTATGAAAATAAATAAATTAAATACTTAGTACTGATCTCAACTCGCTTGGAGACCTTCAAGCCCAAGACGACCAGGCAGGCTTGAAGCCCTGTTTCCCGTGCGATCGTTCGGGTTCCGTCCGGACCCGGACCCGGACTTTGTCCCGAAGTTCGGACGGACCAGCAGAACCCGAACTTCCAGAGGTTCGCTCAACTCTAGTCATGATTCATAAATTAAATAAATAAAAGTATTGTATAAGTAAAGGCTATTTTCAGCCAGGACATAGTTTCCCATTGCAGATCTTTTGAAAATGCTAGCTGCCTGACTGACTCTGGTTTTATTTCCTTTGGGCTCTGACCCATGAAAAAAATATTCAGATAAGTAAAGTTGATTGAAATAAGAGCTCCTAATTTCCATATGTGTTCAAAGTCAGTGTTTTATAAAGTACTGATGCCACTGGATCATCAAGACAGCCAGATTTAGTATTTTCATAATTCAAGGTCAAGAATGGTAATCTTTATACTTATTCACAAAAATGTTACCTTTATTTTTTATATAGTTTTCCCATTTTTACAGGCTCGCTGTTCCATGTTTTTGTTAATGTTATTAATGTTGAAATGTATTGATTAGCAGATTGAAGGATCAGTGTATTTATGGCAAAGCTTCTTGTTTAACAATTGTTGTGATGAGATATCAGCTACATGAGTGCATTGTTTTTAATTAGTAAACACACTTAGGCCTCTCACACACACTTTCCAATCAGGTCCACCTGTCAGTTTTTCAGGCATATCTGAGCAAAAGGTCCATTGAGCCTTTTGGACAAGTGGGTGTAAAGAGACTACATCTGGTTCTGATCAGTCTGGTAAGAAAGAAAATGGTGGACTGGATCAGAGGTAGCCTGGTTTAAAAGGACAGCAGAATCTATTTACTCTTGGCCACCCATAGAGCTCAGCGAGGTCTGCCCATATCTACTCTGCATAAACTGAGTGTTCAGGAATGTGACATCTGTCCTAATCTGCTCCAATCAACCAGGGATCTGCTCACATGTCCCCTGCTGGTCAGAGCATGCTCTGCTCTGTATGAAAGTGACCTAAGTCAGTGTCAGGCTTGGCCCAGCCCTCCCTTCTCAGAGCTCTAGCTGCTCAGCTGTTGGTTAATTGCCAGTACTCTTCATTCCACAGTGCCTCGCCTGGTCTTCATTTCCTGCTCATTAGGTAGCTGTGCTGGCTATTTAAACTGCCTGAATCATATCTCCTGTGCATTTCCTGGTCAACGTATCCGGATACTCTCTGCTGTGTTTTCTTGTTAAAAACATTGCTTGGCTGACTTCCCTTCTTGTTCCTGATCCTGTTTGCTGCCTCTGACTACGCTGATTTCTGGATTAAAGACTTTGCCTGGCTGACTTCTCTTCTCCTTCCTGATCCTGTTTGCTGCCTCTACTACGCTGATCTCTGGATTCCTGTTTCACTGGCTTTTTCCGACTACCCGCTCTGGTTACCAATCTCTGGCTATGTTTTGACTATGTTTGCTCTGTTTGTACTGTTTTACAATTTTATTAAAAAGTGTGACTTTTACTGCACGTCTGTCTGATTCAGGGTTCCTGACAGTCAGTTCCCTAAATGGGTAGAAGCTGTCCAATAAGCAAAGACAAAGTTTTTCTTAGTTTAGTAAATAAGACAAAGTTGTGTGATCCATCCAATGTGACTCACACAACACAGTTTTGCATATGAGTTGACAAACAAAAACCAAAAAATTTCCAAGCTCACTATTGCGCATTCCCCGCATCCAATTCACAATAGCAAGAGATTTTGACTGGCTCTCTATGGATCTGGTTCACATATCACCGCTGCGGCTCCAGTGCAAATTTGCACGGGAGTCCTGTGCGTCTTTTGGTTAGTTCCAGGTCTGAATTCAGCCAAAAATTTGGCCTTAAATAGAACCTGAAATGGTGAACAGGAACGTACTGGACCCCTGCAGTGAGACGCATGCGAAGATAGTGTGAACCCAGCTTAAAAGTGAAAAAAAAAACATCACTCTATTTACTAAGCTTGAAGAACATTAATTTTGCTAAATTTACAGTCTCTAATCCTTTATGTCACATTCACACTTTCAGTTAGGGGCAGACTGCAAGTTTCTATTACATACTCAGGCAAAAAAGATAAATTACATTTTAGAGAAGCTTAAGTCACAGAAAGGGGTCAGTCGCAGACATCATGTATTTTCTGAGTGTTTCTTTTACGAGTGTTGTTGCAGTTTTAGCACTGCTTCTATCAATGTCTTTTCTGTTCTTTCACAGGTGAATGTCGTCTTCTGCCGTATCCACGTGTACATTCCTCCTCTTATGTATGACCGATAATTGACACTGCTATGCTTATGGTAAATTTCTTGTCAATATTATTGGTGATTGATTCTTACCTCCTTTTGCCTTTTTTTTACAATGTTTCCTCCCATTCAAGTGTCTCAAATCAGATCCTAATTTGATCAATTGACTAATGCTTGCCTGCTCCATCTTACTATAAATTTAGAGCAGCTTATGGGGAAGTTGCAGACAGGGGTCAGCCATAGACACCATGGGGGGGTTTACTTCAACTGGAAAGTGCAAAATCTGGTGCAGCTGTACATGGTAGCGAATCAGCTTCTAACTTTGGGGATATCGGGGAACTGGAGAAAGTGCAGAGAAGGGCAACCAAACTAATAAGAGGCATGGAGGAGCTCAGCTATGAGGAAAGATTAGAGGAACTGAATTTATTCTCACTTGAGAAGAGGAGATTAAGGGGAATATGAGCAACATGTACAAATACATAAGTGGTCCATATAGTGAACTTGGTGTTGAGTTATTCACTTTAAGGTCATCACAAAGGACAAGGGGGAACTCTTTACGTTTAGAGGAAAAAAGATTCCATCTCCAAATACGGAAAGGTTTCTTCACAGTTAGAGCTGTGAAAATGTGGAATAGACTCCCTCCAGAGGTGGTTTTGGCCAGCACTGTAGATGGCTTTAAAAAAGGCCTGGATTATTTCCTTAATGTAAGTAATATTGTTTCAAACTTTTTTATTGGAACATATGATAGGAAACAATCATATGATTACATACATTTTGTATTATAGCAAGCAGATTCAAGGCCTGTATATGTCTAGAACCGTACAATGCAATGGACACATCATCCAAAAGTATTAACTCAATTGCCACTATAGAGGATTGTACTTCCTACTGTATGTGGGAACGAAACCCTTGTGAACAGTATAATAACCATGTTATAGCAACTGGGTAATCCATACAAACCCACTCCTATCCGCCTTCAAGTGCATGGCTTGGGATAAATAGACCTTCTCCACTTTTTGACCCAGAGTGGATATCGGGACCCCTGGGCTGGTCAACGGCCCCCCAATACCACTTCCCACCCCAATTGGGAGCAATCCGTGGGATGGCTGGGGTACTACCGTCCATCGTCCCTAGGTCCCCCCCTACACTCTGCTCCAAGCCCGGGCTTCTGTGATTTTGGGTTAACTCAATAGTGTAACCCTGGAATTTCCTTTCTGGAAACATTTTAAGATAATAGGGATGTACGTGAAGAGAGGAGAGAAAAAGAAAAAGAAAAAAAAAAGGGGAAAAGGGAGGTGGGGTATGTAGAGTAAAAGTAGAATAAGGGGGGAACTCCCACCTCTCCCCCATCCCCCCCCGCCCTTGTTCAGTGATCGGAGGGACGCCAATCCTGTCTTATTAGTGGGACAACTGCTGAGTTTGTCTTTTATTAATGAACTCTAACCAACAGGCCCATGTTTTGTAAAATTTCCCGGGAGAGTCTCTAGCTTGGTGAACTAGATCCTCCATCTCTGCAATTTTTTGTGATCTTTTTATCCAGTCTTCCACTGTGGGGGGGTTAGTGTCCCTCCAGTGAAGGGGGATACACTGCTTGGCAGCGTCTATTAAGTGGAGCGCAAGCGATTTGCTATATTTTTTTGGGTATATAGAGGTGTGGTGTAACAGATACTGGGCCAGAGAAAAGTCCAGAGGGAGCGTCGTAATTTCAGTTATAAGGTCGTGAATTTTTCCTCAAAAAGGCTGAATCAGCCTGCATGACCACCAGCGTTGCATCTCCAACAGTTTTTAGAAACAGTTGTGTAGAATTTATGCAATTTATTCTGTCTGGAGTTCTATACCATCTAGAATAAATTTTAAACCCGTTCTCTTGAGCCGAAACATTAATTGAGCCCCTATGAATGTGAGTGAATATTTGTTCCCATTCCCGGGTAGTTAAGTCTATAGACAGATTCTTCTCCCATTGAAAGGAAGCTTTGTTTCGTTTTGGGTCAGATTTCTTGAACATGTTTGCATACACTTCTGATATCACATGCCTTTGGGGTTCGGTTATGCTGCATATAGCTTCAAAAGGGGTAAGAGGCCTGCTCCATTCTGATATTGGTTTCTTGGACATGATGTAATGCCTGATTCGAAGATACCCGCGCCAGGATAGTTTGTGTGATGGAGTTAAGGCTTCTAAGTCCTTGAAAGAGAGAAAGGAGCATTGAGAGAAGAAGTTCTTTCCCTTTCCCAGGAGGTCCCTCCCCACTTCTTTGGCTAGGGGCTCTTCAGTATTCAGGAGGAAGTCTGCATTGTGAATAAGTGGAGTGAGAGGACCCGGGAAGGAAGAAAGCTGTAGCTTTTTATTTACAGCTCGCCAGCTAGACAGGGTGCAGCTGATCGTTGGGTGATCCATCAATTGGTTTGAGTGAGGGTTGGTTCGGAGCCAAGGTAGGCATCTCAGGGGCACCTCCGAGAATGCCCCTTCTAACCTGACCCATGCTTTTGAGTTGGAGTGTACGTGCCAGTCGACGATCCTATTGAGGCTACAAGCCCAATAACACTTTTGGGCGTCTGGCAGGCCCATACCCCCTCTGAGTTTAGGTGTAGTCAATTTATCATAGCTTAGCCTGGCCGACTTTGGACCCCAAATGAAGTCTGCGCAGACCTTCCTAAATGTGGAGAAAAAAGGACTGCGGTAACTCGTCTGTAACAAGTATAAAAGTCTAGGAAGGACATTCATTCTAATTATAGCAGCTCTGCCAAACCAAGAAAAAGCAGTTGTAGACTATTTATTTAAGTCTTGCTTTAAAGTTTTGAGCAAAGGCAGAAAATCCAAGTCATACAGATGACTTAATCTAATAGGCAAATTGATCCCCAGATAAGTTAATGCTTGTTTCTCCCACTTAAATGGGAAGTTCTGTAAGCAGCTCTCGACCGTATGGTGGGGCAGGGAAATATTAAGTGCACTAGACTTGCTAAAGTTTATTTGTAGATTTGAGAGGGCATGGAAATTTTTAAGATCTTTTAGTTGGTTGGGTATCGTGGTTAGGGACTCTGAGAGAAAGAGTAAGACATCATCCACATAGGCAGCTATTTTATAAGTGTGTTCTGCTACCGTAATCCCTCTAATGTCCCTATTCTGTCTTATCCTATTCAAAAGGGGCTCTAGCGTAAGAATGAAAATCAGAGGGGACAGTGGGCAACCCTGCCTTGTTCCATTCGACAGAGGGAAGGCGTCCGACAGGTGGCCATTGACCCTCACTTTAGCCGATGGGTTGGAGTATAGTGCAAGGATATGATTCAGTAATCTGTTTCCAAACCCCAGTATTTTAAGAGTTTCTTCCAAGAAGTCCCAGGCCACCCTGTCGAACGCCTTCTCCGCATCGAGGGAAAGAAAGAAACCTTTCTGATTTTTAGATACCAACCAATGTTGTAAATTTATCGCTTTCAGGGTGTTATCCCTAGCCTCTCATCCCAGGACAAATCCGACTTGATCCAATGATATCAGATTAGGAAGGAGGGGGAGAATCCTGTTTGCCAAAATTTTTGCGTATAATTTAACATCCACATTTAATAAGGAGATTGATCTATAGTTAGTGACTATGGACGCATCCTTACCCGGTTTGGGTAAGACAGTTATGTGGGCTTCTAATGTATCTCGATGTTGAAGGGGGTGATTAGCTAATGTGTTGAACGCCTCTATAAATCTCGGGAGAAGCATCTCCGGGTACGCTTTATAATAGCCGCTTGTAAGTCCATCCGGACCTGGGCTCTTACCAGTTTTGAGCTGGTTTAAAGCCACCCGGGCTTCCTCTATTGAAAGGGGATGGTCAAGGTTCTCCGCCTCCGATACACTTATTGCCTTAGGGGCATATTGGCATAGGAAACTCTTGATCATATCCCTTCGTTTTTCTGCATCCCAATGAGTGGTAGGGGATATATTGTATAGTTCAGTATAATATTTTACAAACTGAGAAGCAATGCCTTCATTTGTTACTACCTGTTCCCCCATGGGGGTGCTAATGTGGTGGATGGTCATAGCAGCCTTTTTAGCTCGCAGTGCTCTAGCTAATAGCTTCCTGGCCTTGTTGCCAGCCTCATAGAACCTTTTTTGGGATAGTACAAATTTGCATTTCACTGATTTCCTTAGTTCCTCTAGGAGTTTTGTGCATGCATGGGTCAGCTTCTGGAACGTTTGTGCCTCTAGAGTTTGTTTATGAGCTTGTTCCAGGGATTTAATCTCGGCGAGCAATTTGTCAAGACGAGCCTGTCTCTCCTTCCGTCGTTTGCTAGCAAGAGAAATAAAAACCCCCCTGATTACACATTTATGTGTGTTCCACAGAGTAAGTGGGGAGATCTCTGGGGAAGAGTTTAATTGAAAGTACTGTTGTATTTGATCACATATGTGGTGCTCTGTAGTGAGGTCTGAGAGCAGTGAGGGGTCTAGTCTCCAGATATAAGAGCTTGTAGGCTTCACTGGAATTGAAAGTGTTATAGTTATCGGTTTATGGTCGGATAAAAACATTGGCTCGATCGTGGCTGCTGTAAGATATTGTAGGTCTTGCTGCGTTAGGGAAAAATAATCAATTGTTGTGTTTCTGTGATGGAGATTGGAGTAGAACGTGTAATCCTTCTCCGACGGGTACAGAGTGCACCAGGAGTCGCGTAACAGCAGATTGCTTAGGTGTGTTTTAATACTTTTTAAGGCTCGGTAGGTTATATGTGAGGTGCCTGTGGAATTGTCTAGCTTGGGCATAAGTGCTATATTAAAGTCCCCCCCCAGGATCAAAATTCCCTTCTGGAAGTCCATTAATGCCTGTAGTGTGGTTCTGAAAAAAGGCACCTGAGCTTTGTTTGGGGCATAAATGTTCCAATTGTCAATGGCTTGGTATGAATGGTTCCCGCCAGAAAGATAAAACGTCCTTCCTCATCGATTTTCGCGTCACATATTATTAATGGGCACTTTTTCAAGATCATAATTGCTACCCCCCTTGTTTGGAACTCTGATAAGTAGCATTATACACTGTCGGGTAATGTATGTTGTACAATTTGGGAATATTGTCTGATCTGAAATGCGTTTCCTGTATAAACGCTATATCTGCTTTCGATCTATGAATAGACATAAGGAGCTTTGATTGCTTCTCTGGCATGTTTAATCCACGGGCGTTTAGTGAAAATAACTTTAGCCTGACATGGTCCTCTTTATTCGTGGCTGACATCTTATGGTGCGCAGCAACGTAAACTATGAATTACAAGAGATGGGGCCAGTTATGGCAGTTTCAGGTAATGCGGATATCCATAGAACGGATAATGCACACAAAGTGGTATATGCTATCTAAAAAGGACGGGAGGAGGATAGGAGACCAGGGAGAGATAGAAGGAAGAGCGAGAGAAAGAGAAAAAAAAAAAACACCCCCGGGGGGGAAACAAGCCTCTCTCCACTACTAAGGGGGTCTGCCCAGAGGTGAGAAAACTAGAAGGGGGATAGATAGTTCTTGAGTGCCAACAATGGGGCAAAATCAAGAGAGTACTACAAGGAAAATAATTCCGGTGACAGAAGAAACCAGCCCTTCTATCTAATTCAGGTTCGCTCCCCGACGGTGGGAACCCCGGAAAGTATCGGTAGACCTTAATCAGGAGACTCACTTTACATGGACTCTATGATTAAATTAATAACTCTGGGGCCTAACCTTGTGGGGGTTGAACCTGTTAACCTGAGCGGAATGTTAATCTCACTGAATACAACTCAACTCATCCCCAGGGGTTTAATCTCTATTTTGCTAGTGCTATCCGGTCAATCGGACCACCTATCGACCGGAGAACCGGACAGCACAAGCCTACTGAAGCGGGATTACAATGCGTAAATATGTAGATAAATGTAAAAGGGACTGGGAAACTACTTCGACTTTAAACACCTAGGCTCGGCTAGTGTTTCACCTGGTATTTCACATACCCACAGTTCCCCTAAACCAAGAGAACGCCCCTGCCTCCCCTATGGGGAATCGGCCCGGCGCGTGCTAAGTCTACCCCCCGACACGTGGGGACAGTCACATGAGAGGCGTGCCCGCAGCCAGCCCCGGACCGGTCCCCATGAGGAGACCACTTACTGATTGGTAACAACTACTCCGCAACTGCAGACATATTCTTACAAAATATCAGATAATCCCGTGCTCAAGTGAATGCACAAAAATTGATATTATGCAGCTGTGCAGAAAGGTCAGGTGTAACCATATGAATAGATAATAATAAAACTGCAGCGCAAAGTCCAAATAAAGTTCACATCAATGATCATTGGGAGATAATCCTGTGAAATCTGCAATTGTGTACAACCATCACCAGTGACACCACCACACACAGCTTCTTACCAGGTCCCACTGACCCTCTATAACGGAGGGTCAGAATGTGCCTTGGTAGAGATTTAAAGAACCGGACAGGTTACAGGCTGTGCACGTATCGTAGCAGAACAGGCATCATCAGCTCACAGATAAATCCCCAGCGGTGATGAGTTGCTCATGCAATAAATATAAAACTCCAATAGTGCAGATGGTAATGATAGAATTTATTTATAAAAATGTGGAAAAGGCTTACTCACATTTCCAAAGGTTAAAAACAGCATTTAGTATCAACACAAAAAGTTCCGGCGTCCAGTGTCCAAGATGGCGCCCGTAGCTCAGCTTCCCGGTCACGTGTGACCCCTGACAATGTCATTGATGACGAAACGCGTTGGGTGGACGCCAGGCGACGCTCATCACACGTGACCGGGAAGCTGAGCTACGGGCGCCATCTTGGACACTGGACGCCGGAACTTTTTGTGTTGATACTAAATGCTGTTTTTAACCTTTGGAAATGTGAGTAAGCCTTTTCCACATTTTTATAAATAAATTCTATCATTACCATCTGCACTATTGGAGTTTTATATTTATTGCATGAACAACTAATCACCGCTGGGGATTTATCTGTGAGCTGATGATGCCTGTCCTGCTACGATACGTGAACAGCCTGTAACCTGTCCGGCTCTTTAAATCTCTACCAAGGCGCATTCTGACCCTCCGTTATAGAGGGTCAGTGAGACATATTCTTAACCTGGAACCAATATCAGTTCTAACTATAGTACCACCATCCGATGGCACAACCCTATAAAACGTTGCAACAATATTGGAAATAATATAAATGACACTTTGCAAGTTATAAAGTAATAACAACAGTCCCATAGATCAGCCCAATTTGCCGTAAGGTTTTGATAAACTTCCCTCCATGGACCTCACTGCAAACCATATTGATACATTATGTTACCCAGGGAAATGGGACACCTAGCACCCATCGACAGACCGCATGTCAAGAGTAGCATATCCTCCCTCTCAAATGCAAGCTGCCAAGTCGGTGCCCAGGCGGCCCGGCCCCCACTTCAAATGTACCTGCTGGTATTGTCCACCAAGTCAAAGGATCCATAGACCATGCGGTCCTCAGAGTAGATCCTGTTGTCCATCCCCATTAAGGACCTCATAAGGCACCCCCTCCCCCAGCTCGTCCAAGCATATCAGCCTTCCAGGCCATCTTCCTGTGGTTTTGAGTCCTATATGATCTTTGGTTAGCTAAACTTTGCAATCCAAAGTTGGAAGCACTGAGCTCCAAGAATTGAGTCAGTCATAGGCAAATAAAGGGTTTCGTGTGGTATTACCTTATGTAGACCCAAGACTACAGCCATGGCTGGGGGTATGGGATGGCTTCAAGATTTGATTGACCTCTGTGAGAGCTATTTAAGGTAATCTTTCTGACCAATCTTATTTCTTCTATAAAGGGGATCCACTTGCACTCCAGATCATTACTATTTGGTGAAACTTAGGAACCTGCAACTTATAGTTATGCTGAGTGTGGGTTGTATAACCTGCCGGTCTTTCCAGAGAACAAAAGTGTAATGACCACTGTGTCTAATAGCTGCTTACCGCTGTATTCCCCACACATCTTGCTTTGTTATTAATTGTCTCATCTTGCCCTTCTTTGTTGGGGTGGTTTTGAAGGGCTTGGGTTGGGTTGGTCGACCACCCGAGTTACGCGGTCTCTCTCCCCTGATGAGGATCTGTGCCGACGTTGTTGAGGCTCTTGGGTATCCATGGGTTCCATACTGTGCTGCCCTTGAGCAGGGTCCGGCGGAATTCAGCTTGCCAATTGGGAACTTCCACATAAGGGATTCCCAAGGATTCAAAGAACTGTGGGAGTTCCTCCGGAACCCTCAGTAGAGCTGATCTCCCGTGGGCCGATGCATGCAGACCAAATGGAAATTTCCACCTGTAAGTGAACCGCTGGGAGCGTAGGGCCTCAAGTAAAGGGCGCAAGTCTCTGCGCTGCTGTAGTGTAATTGTGGATAGGTCCTGATATATTTGTATTGTCGCTCCCTCATGCGAAATTTGAATTCTGTTTCTGGCCTTCCAAAGAATTTCCTCTGTAAGTTTGTAGTCCACCAGACAACAAATGATGTCCCTGGGAGGATCCGTATCTCTCCCTTTAGGTCTCAGTGCCCTGTGTATGCGTTCCATCGATATGGTGGTCTCGGGATCTCTGTCCAACAGGGAGTTGAAAATAGCACACACTGTAGGCAATAAACTATCAGCTTCTACTTCCCCCGGCAGGCCGCGGACCCTGAGATTGTGTCTCCTTCCGCGATTATCAATATCTTCGATGTGCCTTTGTAGGTCCCTTAGATGGAGGATGTGTGCATCCACAGTGTGCGTTATGCAGCGTATGGCTGTGTTTTGAACCATCGTTTTCTTTTCTACCTCTTGGACCCTTTCGGCTAGGCCTTGTATATCTTGCCTCAGGTCTGTGATGGCAGCTGTGAGGGTCGCTTTGATGTCTGCTGCGATTGTGTGCAAGTCATTAAGGCTTGGTTGCCTAGATGCCTGTGTGCCTCCATCTCCCCTGGAGCTAGCGGTACATTCTGGTGATTGGGTGGTATGTAAAGGTGCATTCTGCGTTTGTCCGCGGGGTGCGGATGCCGTGTTGCTCGCCTGGGATCGGAACAACTCAGGAATGTTTTGGCTTAATCTATTCCCCTGTTCCCTTGGGAAACAGGAGCGGGAGGCTGAAGAGTCTCTGGATGCAGTCCCCATCCTTTGCTGTTTCATAAGTTACTGTAATCCCTTATGCACTGGTGCTTCTTCCCCCTGGGGTGAGAGTTCTCACATTAGGCCTCCATTTCCCAGCGTCACACCGCTGTGCTCTGTCAGTATAAGTTGTGAATATAAAAAAAATTGTGTGAATTTGTGGACTACAGAGCATGGCCAGGGCTTAGGCATGTGCTGTATCAGTTCAAAATTATGTACAGTGGGTTCAGGCTTCGTATATGGCCCGTATATGACGCTGCTCGCCTCAGCGGAGCTAGGCCACAAAGCCACGGCCTTGATTTTCGGCCGCGCGGGTAACGTCCGCCAATCCGCCCGATTTTGGGCTTAATGCAGAGCTGGAGGTATGGGAGATGTAGATGGGTGATAATCTGGTCTCACCTATCCCTCCAGAGGCAGGATTCGGACGGATTGTCCTTGTCATCAGCGGAGCTAAGCCGCTGCACGTCCGCTCCAGTCAATGCCAGGCCATGCCCCCCTAATGTAAGTAATATAACTGGGTACAAACATTTTTAGGTAAAGTTAATCCAGGGAAAATCTGATTGCCTCTCGGGGATCAGGAAGGAATTTTTCCCCCGCTATAGCAAATGGGATCATGCTTTGCTGGGGTTTTTTCCTTCCTCTGTATTATTAGTTGAACTAGATGGGCTTGTGTCTTTTTTCAAACTGACTAACTATTTAACTATGTAACTTCAGCTTATTCAATTAAGCTTTGTCAAGAATAATTTGGAAGCTAATTGGCTACTATGCCAATTTGCACCAGATTTTGCACTCTCCAGTTTCAGTAAATCACCCCCCCCCCGTGTCTGTTTTCTGATTGTTTCCTTTATGAGTGTTGTTGTAGTTTCAACACCATTGTTTAACTAAAGTAGGGCAACTAAAGCTGTATGAAGATACAACAAAAATTCTACTCCACCCTGGAAAGACAGCAAGCAAACCAACATTTGCTATTTTATTTCTTTGAAGTCTGATTCCCACTCTTTTTCCACTAACATGCTCCCTCTACTCTTCCATCTCATATTGGTGTTCTCAGTCCTTAAATTGTCATTACTCTACCCCTCTTCTCTACCCCACAGCCTACCCATAGCACCCTTACTCTTACCCTCTCCCTACTACTGCACCCATCACCTCCTGCAAATACTGAACCAAATGCTAACCTAAACAACAGGGCAGCGAGATATGTGCACTCATACACATCCCTGTCCCATCTTATTTTCCTCACCCTCCTTCTCCTAATCTCTGGAGACATTTCTCCCAATTCTGGCCACCCATATTTTAACCACAAACCTCAAATCCAGCACCCTTGCTCTTCTGACAACAGCCACAATCCATTCAGTTTCATTTCTATCTCACTGCTTCCAAAAAACAGCTACCCAATTCTACAGAAATGTCCACTCTGTCTGTAACAAGCTCACATCTGTGCATAACCTTTTTATCTCCCATTGATTTAACATACTTGCCATAACTGAAACCTGGCTTCAAGATTCTGACTCAGGTTCTACTGCTGCCCTTTCCCATGGTGGCCTCCATTGGACTCACTCACCCAGCCCCAGTGGACAGAAAGGAGGTTGAGTTGGATTCCTTCTATCCCCTCAGAGCATCTTTCAAGTCCTTCCTGCCCTCCCTCTCTATCCCTCTCTTCTTTGGAGATGCACTATATTTGGCTGTTTACTAGAGTTGAGCGAACACCTGGAAGTTCGGGTTCTGCTGGTCCGTCCGAACTTCGGGACAAAGTCCGGGTCCGGGTCCGGACGGAACCCGAACGATCGCACGGACAACGAACCCCATTGAAATCAATGGGGACCCGAACTTTTAGGCACAAAAATGGCTGTAGGAAAGTCCTGGAAAGCCCCAGAGGGCTGCAAAAGGAAGTAAAATGGGGGTAAGGGTAGGGCAAGTGCCCTACAAAAAAATGGGGACAGGGAAATAACTTTAAATATTTTTAAAAAAATAAAAACATAAAAAATGCAAAAATGGAGATGAATGTGGTTCATCTTCAAACTGTGTCTGAAAAGTATTAATTAACGGTAGAAGCCATATAACTGTTCTAAAATCATCTTCAAACTAGGGCAAGTGCCCTACAAATAAATGGGGATAGGGAAAATAAATTAAAATCAAATAAAAAAATGGGAAGGGGGGTGGATGTGGAGTAGGAGCCTAGAGGTTGAAT
>BLSH010166135.1:90897-105753 GCA_018402905.1 Glandirana rugosa
CACAGGCGTATAAAACGAAGTTAGAACAGAAACTTTACTAACCGTTAGAGAACCCGTCACTCACTCAATCACCCATCTCCCCCATCCTTGTTTCGTCTCTCAATTTCTATCTCCTCTCGGTTCCTAACCCACTGTTCCATAATCTCTCTGTTTCATCCAATCAAACCGTTGTACCTCCGTCCTTAATATAAAATTCTCCCGTCTAAATGTATCCCACTTTAGGACGTCCCTCCTTTCGGACCTTCATACTGGTGTGAGGCCTTTAAACTTTTTACTACTTTTTCTAAATAACACTATGTATTTTGTACTACAGGTTTTTATCTACCTGAAAAAAACGGTATCTGAATGGTGCCTGCAGCTGCAGGCACCATTCAGATATCACCACTCAAACCCAAGGACGTCATATGACGTCCGGCGGTACGGAAGTGGTTAAGGTTATGACTAAGGGCACAGTCAGTCCGTGAAACGCGTCAACCTAGCTGCTCTTTTGTGGGTTCATTGCTTGTTGTCTGCCATCTATTTTTGGACATCATGTTTTATGTATCACAATAAATCTTTTTCATCATTTTTCAAATTTCCGGAGTGTGGTCATACTTCCAGGCTTTCCTCCCTGCAGGATTTCACCCTATGTAAATCTGCCCTCTTAAAATATAATTCCTGCCTCCATGTTGCCAAACTAACCTACTTTGTCTCTCTAATACCTTGTCACCCAATCCTTGGCTCTCCTCTATCTTTAACTCTCTGCTTTGTTCCTACCCCCTCTACCCACTAACTCACTCACTGCCCAAGAGATTGCCAATCATTTCAAAGACAAGATTGAAGCAAAATATGCGGACACCACCACTGTACATATATCTTTCGCACTTTCTTCCACACTTAACATACCTTGTGTAACAGAACAGTCAATACTGTTACAAAACTTTTCTCAGATGCCCACCTAACCAATTACCCTGGATCCTGTTCCATCACAACTACTATGGCCACCCTTTTATTTTATCCTATGCTCCCTTACTCCACCTAAAGCATGCACAGATCTCTGGGCTGAACACCCTCAGGTTTGGTTCGCACCAGAATTTGCAAACAGGCTAAAAATATGTGCGAACACACGAATGCCATTAAAATCAATGGGACTCGAACATGAAAAATCAAAAGTGCTAATATAAAAGGCTTATATGCAAGTTATTTTCCTAAAAAGTGTATGGGGACCCGGGTCCTGCCCTAGGGGACAAGTATCAATGCAAAAAAAAGTTTTAAAATCAATGAATCCTGTCCGGCATCCTTCCCAGCTACCAGCAACGTCACCCAGTGCGCCATAAAGAAAAGGTAACATCCCAGGCCGTGCCTGCTGGACCATGCGTCAGCGGTAATATGAACCCTGCTGCTGGCCGCCCTGTCGAACTAGGCCAAAACATTGCCTTCCACATGACGGTAGAGAGCTGGAATGGCCTTACATGAAAATAAATTTCTTTTGGGAACCTGCCACTGTGGGACAGCACATTCAGCAATTTCACGAAAGGGGGTAGAGTCTACCAGCTGGTCTCAGAGCAGGTTTTGGAGAGGACTGGAGGTATAGCAGGGGTTGAGATACCAGATGAGGAGCAAGGAGAAGTCTGCCTTGTTTTCGGGTGTTGGTTTTTCAGGTGCTATAGCCAACGGACTGCATGGCTGGTAATCATATGTCTTGTCAAGACAGTAGTGCCCAAGCGGCTGGAGTTCTGGTCATGCTTGACCCACTTCAGACATAGATTGCAAATGGCAATGGTGTGATCTACTGCGCATGTTTTGAAAAATGCCCACACCAAAGAACTTTTGAAAGTCAGCGGGAAGCCAGCAGTGCCCTGCACCTGTGGAGCTCTGTGGTCTGATGCAATTGCGTGGCTGCCTTTAAGCTGGCCCCTGGGGGACATCCTGCCTTGTTGGAGTTGGGCCTCCTCCTCCTACTCACTTTCCTCCTCTCTTCTCTCAGGCACCCAAGTACAGTCCGTGTCCTCATCATCCCCTCCCTCCTCATCACTGGAGCAAACTTGGCAGTATGTTGCAGCTGGGGCGACATGACTGCTAGTTTCTTGTCCTTCCACGGCACCCCCTGTCTCTAGGCTCATGCTACTCCCTTCCTCAACCTGGGAACCAACATTGGAGCCTTCAAATTGCTGCGCATCCTCCATCAGCATGTAAATGACACTATGTTCGAATAATTCTGGTGACTCCTCCATGCATGATGGTGGGGCTACAGAAGGAGTAACTGTGGACGAGGATCCGGTGGAATAGGCCGCTTTGCCAGCTGTGTTGGAAGACAAACTTGTATGAGCCTGGGTGACAGAGAATGAGGAGGATGAGGATGGCTTAGTTATCCACTCCACCAACTCTTCTGCATGTTGTGGCTCAATAGCATGGCCAACAGCAGAAAAAAAGGACAAGTGTGACCCACCTGCAGAGGATGCACCATGTCTGCCGCCATCATTTTTCACTGAAGACACAGCTGCTGCTTGCCATCTTTTAGTGGCCTGGGAGCGTCGGCCTCTCCTTTGTGGCCTTTCTGACATAATGGGGATTTTTTTTAACACCACCCTACAATGTATTATATACCGTGTACCCCTGAATGCACTGATATATAGTGTACACTTAATACACTGCGTGTATATATATATATATATATATATATATATATTAGCCTGTATATATTTTAAAACACCACATCAAGTGTATCATATACCGTACGTACATCCCCGAATGCACTGATATACAGTGTACACTCAATACACTGTGTGTATATATATATATATATATATATATATATACTAGACTGTATATATTTTAAGACAAAACGTCAAGTGTACTATATACCGTACGTACACCCCCAATTGCACTGATATATAGTTTACACTCAATACGCCGTCTATATATATATATATATATATATATATATATATATATATATATATAAAATTAGACTGTATATATTTTAATACACCACGTCAAGTGTACTATATACCATACTTACACCCCCGAATGCACTGATACATAGTGTATATAATGAAAACCACCGCGCTACACTAATATTCCTATCAAATCTACTCATTAAATGCTGCTGCTTTTAGAATTGCAATCAAAAATGGTGTAAACAAATAAATTAGTGTTCACAGCAGCGCATGTACAATAAGTGTATATGAACATCAAAAGTCAATAAAGTGCAAGTGCATATGAATCAGTGCATAATTAGACAGTCCAAAAGTCTATAGTGTCACACAGTGTTGAACTTAATCCGACACCAACCACTCTTCCTCCACCGATGTGCAAAAATGCAAATAACACCCAAAATTACTGAGGCTCACCAGAGGTCCAGTGAAATCAGCTTATATAAGGAAATCACTCAATATAGGACATGCAAGCATCAGCCTCCACTCCAAATCTTTAGTGTAATCAGCTTATCAAAAGAAAATCACTCCATATAGAATCACTCTATATAGGTTAAGCAACAGCTTCCACTCCCTGGATTCCAGGCAGAGTCATTATAGGGAATATAAGCAAAAAGAGCCTCTCATAGCGTAAAACCATTTAAAACCACTATTTTATTTAAAAACAATTGCGCTTACATTCATTAAAAATCAAGATCGCTTGTGTACAATCGTAGACTGTCTGTTACCGTTCGTGTTCAATATGAATCAGCATCCATCTGACACCATGACACGTTCAGCACACGTCCAACTAGGCTTAAGCCTCGTACACATGAGCCGATGGTTGGTCAACCAAACATCCAACTTTTTCCCAAATTGGGCGACGGCGGTTTGGTCTAGCATACTAACTTGAAGCAAGTAATCGGCCAATAAAGCCGAACATTGTGACGTGTTATGAGCGTATAACGAGGAAGTTCAGGTGAATGTGATTTGTGAATTAGGAACACAGGCTACATGACCAAACACTTCCTGGATTCCGAGCATGCGTGTTTGCACTTCCAACTTACTTTTGGTTGGTCAACTTCTGTACACACGAGCCAACAATTGGTCAACTCCTTGTTAGCCAACACAAGTTTTCTAGTCTTGTCGTCCAACTTTGTGCGTACACAAGATCAGATTATCGGCCAACAGCCTGTTGGCCGATGATCCGATCGTGTGTATGCACAATTCTACAGCCGATTTCCAATTGTCGTCCAACAGAAGTTGGACGACGAGACTAGAAAACTTGTTGTTGACCAACCATCGGGCCATGTGTACGGGCTTTTAGAGTCATCGTATAGCCACGCCCCTAACGTTTCGTCATATCCGACTTGATCGAGGGGGGATTTACTAAAACTGGAGCATGTAAAAAATTGGTGCAGCTGTGCATAGCAATCAATCAGCTTCAATGCTTTATTGTCAAAGGTTAATCAAAGAAGCTGAAGTTCGAAGACGATTGGTTACCATGCACAGCTGCCCCAGGTTCTGAATGCTCCAGTTTATTAACTCTCCCCCACACTGTGCAACCATTGCACAGCAGAAAGCAAAGCCTGTGTATGTTAACACACATTATACAAAGAGACAATCATTAACCTAATAACATTAATAACATTATTTACACCAAGCTGATCTAATGTATATGTAATTAGATTATAAGAGAATTAATTAAATTTATACAAGTTAGTTAATAATGTTATCAGAAAATCCAAAACAAAAAAAAAGGTATCTGGGCTGAAATCATTATGCATCATTTATGTGCTATTTTCTGCACTACACAGAGAATAAAACAGAGTATGTAATTTCTGGAAGAGAAAGCATGCAACAAGGTGTTTCACTGACCTCCGTGTCTTACATATACAATGTCACCTTTCCACTTCACTTACTTTTTGTACCATACCACTGATGAAATGAAACAGAATAAAAGCTTGACAGAATGAGTTTTTTTATATATACTACAAACCATAGATTAGAATTCTTATTTATTATTTTGACCTGACACAGCTGTACTATGGAAAACTATTTTATCTTAACGCATTCCATCAGAGATCTAGATCACTGGGGTAGCATCATAAAAAAGTTATAAAAAGTAACAAAAGTTAAGACTCTGTTGGGGAAATAATGCTACAATAGGTTACATCAAACAGCCTAAGATTAACTCATAATGTAAATATTTTAGAGCAACCAGAATTGATTTAGGTGACCTATACTGCATTATTAAACCAAATAATAAGTGCAGCGCTATATTCAAAACATATACTAAAGTTGCACTATTCATGAGCACTTTAGTATATGTTTTGAATATAGCGCTGCACTTATTATTTGGTTTAATATTGATTTGAGTGAAATTAAATCACTTATTCTGTGTCAGCAGCTTAGATTCAGTTAATCACACCCTATTTGCACTGATTGTGTTTGTAATCACGACCTATACTGCATGTTTATGTAGATTTAGACTGATATTAAAAAAATAAGTCTTTCGAATATAATAATTAGGGATGGGCCAGCTGTTCAAGTCAAACGTAAGTTTGACTCGAACAACGGGAGTTCGCCCGTTTGTTAGAATTAGAACATTATGAGGCATACGCAGGAACTTCAAGCGCCCCTTAATGCATTCCAATGGCAGGAGAAATGCCGCCCACTGATTGGCCAAGGCATGCACATGACCTACTTGTTTTGGCCAATCACAGCGCACTCTGCTGTGAGAGATATGATTTTCTAAAGGCAGGGTGCCTTTAGATAATCACTTCTCAGCAGCCTCAATCCATGCCCCACACTATATAAAGCCACTTGTATAGTGGCTCTATGTAGTGTGTGAATAAAATAGATACAATAAGACAGTAAGCTTAGCTAGTGATGTGCAGGCAGTTCAGTGTACCTAGTGAAGTGATTATTGTGAAAAACATATAGAGAGATAGATAGATAGACAGATAGATAGATAGATAGATAGATAGATAGATAGATAGATAGATAGATAGATAGATAGATAGAGATAAATAGATAGATAGGGAAATCTATATACAGTCAGTTAGTACTGGCAGTTTAGTGTAGAGTGAAATCTATACTAGATAGATAGATAGATAGATAGATAGATAGATAGATAGATAGATAGATAGATAGATAGATAGATAGGGTGATCTGTATACAGTCAGTTAGTGTAGAGTGATATATATACTAGATAGATAGATAGATAGATAGATAGATAGATAGATAGATAGATAGATAGATAGAAATATAGAGTGATCTATATACAGTCAGTAATTGCAGGCAGTGCAAGAATATATATATATATACAGTATCTCACAAAAGTGAGTACACCCCTCACATTTTTGTAAATATTTTATATTTTTTCATGTGACAATGCTGAAGAAATGATACTTTGCTACAATGTAAAGTAGTGAGTGTACAGCTTGTATAATGGTGTAAATTAGCTGTCCCTTCAAAATAACTCAACACACAGCCATTAATGTCTAAACTGCTGGCAAAAAAGTGAGTACACCCCTAAGTGAAAATTTCCAAATTGGGACCAAAGTGTCAATATTTTGTGTGGCCGCCATTATTTTCCAGCACTGCCTTAACCCTCTTGGGCATGGAGTTTACCAGAGCTTCACAGGTTGTCACTGGAGTCCTCTTCCACCTCTCCATGATGACATCAAGGAGCTGGTGGATGTTAGAGACCTTGTGCTCCTCCACTTTCTGTTTGAGGATGGTTGTTTGATAGATGCTCAATAGGGTTGAGATCTGGAGACATGCTTGGCCAGTCCATAACCTTTACCCTCAGCTTCTTTAGCAAGGCAGTGGTCATCTTGGAGGTGTGTTTGGGGTCGTTATGTTGGAATTCTGCACTGTGGCCCAGTCTCCAAAGGGAGGGGATCATGCGGTGCTTCAGTGTGTTACAGTAAATGTTGGCATTCATGGTTCCCTTGATGAACTGTAGCTCCCTAGTGCTGGCAGCACTAATTCAGCCCTAGACCATGACACTCCCACCACCATGCTTGACTGTAGGCAAGACACATTTGTCGTTTTGTTTAATTGTCTTTATTGATTTTAGTCAGGATACAAAAGACAAAACCAAATGAAGCATAAAGAGAAGGGGAGGGGGGGGGGGAGGGTACACTTTGCATAATACATAGGAGGTGATTGCAAGGTGACAACAAGGCATTATAACAGGTATAATGAGATATGGGTGGACATTGGTACAAGAGGTTCAAATAATACACTATATCAAACTTCAATATCAAACTTTAATCAGAGGGATGTAAAGCAGACCATGGTGACCAGAGGGTGTCAAATTTTTCTCGTTTCAAAGCATTTACAGCAAGCATGCATTCAAATGCGTAATTTTGATTGGTTAGGTGAACTACTTCAGAGATTGAGGGAGCTACTAGCGACTTCCATAGCCTAACAATTGTGGTCTTAGCTGCAAGTAGTATGTGAATGGTGGGGGGGGGGGGTCTATGAGGGGGAGATATTTGCTCTATGTTTAGGTTTAGTATAGCTAGGCCCTTGTTTAGAGGGGTGTTATGAGATGTGATTTTAGAAATGAGGGTAAATACTTGTGCCCAGAAGGGGGTAAGAATAGGGCAGTCCCATAGGATGTGGAAGAGGTTCCCAACCTTCCCGCAGTTACGCCAGCACGTGGGGGATTTTTCTGGGGCAAATGAGGATATTCTGGTCGGTGTATAGTACCAGCGCAGCATAATTTTTAGCATAAGTTCCCAATGAGCAGTACAGTGGGAGAACTTGTGGGTAGAAAGAATGGCTGTTTGCCATTCACGGTGTGTGTACGTCTTATTTAGGTCTTCTTCCCACTTAGTTATATGGGCGTCTTTGCTGAAGGTAAGTTTGTCCTGCTGCATGTTGTAGAAGAGGGCTGTGCCACTAGGGCGAGGGTTGGAGGAGTTTAAGAAGTCCCATGCTTTCTGGTGGATTTGGATGGTGGGTAGAGTATGTTTTGGGCATTTGGGTGGAGTTTATATTCCCGTTGGAGAGAATCCCACGGTTTGATAGTTCGACCATTGTAAAAATGTTGGACTATGTCTAGGCCTTGTGTTACCAAGTTGTTTATGTTCAAAAAGGGAATACTGGACGTAAGGGTCTGGGTTTTGAGGGGGGGTGTATTTGGATGGAGTCCTGTTTGATTTTCAGAAGGTATCTCCACGCTTTAATGGAATCCGCTAATGTATGCGGTAGTTTAGATAAGTTCCAGGGTATCCAGGAGTCTCTAATTAGGAGGGAGACTAGATCATGTGCAGGGGAAAGCACTTTTTATATATCAACCCATATGGGGGGGGTCAACATTGCCGAACCAGTATTTGAGTTGGGTTAGTTTTGTTGCCCAGTAATAATCTTTAATGTGTATATTTCCCATGCTTCCAGCTGTTTTGTGTTTGAGAATAGAGTTGAGCGAACACCTGGATGTTCGGGTTCGGTGGGTTCGGCCGAACTTCGGGAAAAAGTCCGGGTTCGGTACCGAACTTGACCCGAACTTTACCCCGAACACCATTGAAGTCAATGGGGACCCAAACTTTTTGGCACAAAAATAACTGTAAAAAAGTCCTGGAAAGTGCTAGAGGGTTGCAAAAGAAAGTAAAATGATTTAAGAACAATAATCTGTCCCTTACAGCAACAGCAGGAACCTGACTCTATAGGAGTAGGCTATGATTTTAGAACAATAATCTGTCCCTTACAGCAACAGCAGGAACCTGACCCTAGAGAACTAGAAGATGATTTTAGAACAATAATCTGTCCCTCTAAGCAGTACACTCTACCTAGTCCAGTCAGATCGTTCTGTAATGCAGGATGAGATGTTATTAGATCTGCAATCTGTCCCTAAAAGCAGTAGTAGTAGTAATCTCTACCTAGTCCACAATCAGATCGTTCTGTAATGCAGGATGAGATGTTATTATATCTGCAATCTGTCCCTCACAGCGCCGGCAGCAACCTCTCCCTACACTAGCCAGAGAGCATGTGACATGCAGCACTAAGTGACTCCAGCTTATAAAGAGGCTGGGTCACATGATGCACTGGCCAATCACAGCCATGCCATTAGTAGGCATGGCTGTGATGGCTTCTAACAGCAAACCAGTGAAACTCTTGTTGATTGGCTGCCCTGCAGCTATTCAACATGCGTGATCAAATAACCGAACCCAGAACCCGAACCCAAACTTTTTTTCAAATAACCGAGTTCGGGTCCGGGTCACGGACACCCCAAAGTTCGGTACAACTCTATTTGAGAATCGTTTTTAGTGGGCACCTGGGTTTTCTCTTATTCCATATGAAGGAGGATAGTAGGGACGATATTTTATCTAGGTAGTGATGCGGAATGGAGATGGGGAGTGTCCTAAAGATATAGAGGATTTGGGGGAGGATTACCATTTTGAGGGCCGCAGATCTACCAGTCCAGGAGAGGTCACAGTGTAGTAAATGTTGGAGTTGTGGCTTTAACTTCTCTATTAGCGAATTAAGGTTGGTTGCAATTAAAGAGGGGGTCTTTGGGGTGATGACAATCCCTAGGTATGGGATGGATGAGTTAGTCCATTTGTATGGGAGTGCGTTTTGCAACTTGGATCTTAGGCGGGGGGGTGAATTCAGGTCTAATATTAGGGACTTGGCGAAGTCGACTCTGTAGTATAATGTGTGCGAAAAGTCTAAAAGAACCTGGTGGGCACGTGGGAGAGAAGAGAGGGGGTTGGTAAGAATCAGGATGATGTTGTCTGCAAAAAGGTTTATAGAGTATTGCGAATGGCCAATAGTGAGTCCAGAAATGAGCGGGTCTGATATTATCTTTTCTGCCAAGGGTTCTATGATGAGGTTAAAAATTGTGGGTGAGAGGGGGCACCCTTGACGTGTACCATTGGATACCGTGAATTTTTTAGATAGTAGGCCCGAGGTGAGCACCTGGGTTGAGGGCCTGGAGTAAAGAGCAAGGATAGCTTGGAGTATGGGTCCCTGAAACCCAAATTTTTTTAGCGCATGCACCATATATTGCCAGTGGACTCTGTCGAACGCCTTCTCTGCGTCTATGGATAAGAGGAGAGAAGGCATTCAAGCAGAGTTGGCCTGTTGTATAACATTGAGGATGGGTCTGGTTGCGTCTGAGGGTTGCCTTCCTCTCACAAACCCCATCTGGTCTCTGCTCAACAGGTGTGGAAGGATCGTAGATAGTCGGTGGGCAAGAAGTTTGGCAAAAACGTTAACATCAGTGTTTAGTAAAGAAATGGGCCTGAAATTGGCCGGGGTGATGGGGTCCTTTCCTGGCTTGGGAATTGTTATCACATATGCTTTGAGCATTTCCTCAGGAAATTGGGATGTCAGAGCTGCTTTATTGAAAACCTGGAGTAAGTGGGGAGCAAGGATCTCGCTGAATGATTTGTAATAATCGTTAATTAGGCCATCCGGGCAAGGGGATTTGCCGAGGGGAAGAGTCGCCACAACTCTGCTCAGTTCCTGAAGGTCAAAGGGGGCATTTAATTGGTCTAAATGGGACTGGGAGAGGGTGGGGAGCTTTATTTGCTCAAGAAAGGATAGAATGACTGTGTTGATGGGTTGAGGGGTGTCTCTGTCATCCTTGAGGTTGTAGAGGGAGCTATAAAAATCAGCGAAGTGATCTGCTATAGCTTTTGGGTTTATAATTTTCTGGTTGAGGGTTGGGTGAATAAGATGTGAGATTTTGGTTTTGGTACGGGCAGTTTTTATTCTTCGTGCTGGGAGTTTCCCTGCTCTGTTAGCAGAAGAGTAATAGGAGAGTTTCAATCTCCATAGGTGACCCTCATATTGTTGTAGTAATAGGGTGCTAAGCTCTTCCCTAACCACTCGAATATTCTCTGTGAGCGTAGGTTTAAGCTTTGATTTGTTAGCTGCTTCTAGGTTAAGTATATCTGCGGTCAATTGTTTGAGTTGTGGCTTCTCTTCGCCCTCGCCCCCTGTTGTATGAGGACTCCTCTGATAACAGCCTTATGGGCCTGCCACAGGGTGTACGGGTCGCGTACAGAGCCTTCGTTGGACTTGAAGAAGTCAGATAATTGTTGGGCGAGGAGTTGAGAAGTTTGGGGGTTTTGGAGTAGGGATGTGTTGCAACGCCAGATGGGGGTTGTGAGAGGAGGTCCCCCCTCTTCTATTGACAGGGTAATGGTCACGTGATCCGACCATAGTATGTCATGAATGGTAGAGTTCGACACTTTCTGTAGGATCCACTGGTCAGTCAGAAATAGATCAATTCTCGAATATGTATGGTGTCTGGGGGAGAAGTAAGAGTAGTCTCTTTCACAGGAGTGCTGGCACCTCCAGACATCATACAGCTGTTCTCTGTGAAAAAGGGTGGACAGTTGAAGTTGGCTATCAACAATCTTAGATGTCGTGTCCATGTGGGGTTCCGGGGTCGCATTAAAATCCCCACAGATTATGAGGCTGCCATATCTCATTGGGGTGATTTTTTTTCAGAACTCTGCTCAGGAAACGGAGTTGATTCTTGTTCGGGGTGTAGATTGTCGCCAGAGTGTAGGGGTTGGAGTTGATGTCACATGTCAGGATTATGAATCAGCCTTATGGGTCGATAAATGAGTCTTTCAACTGAAAGGTAACAGAGTTTCGAATGGCCACCAGTACTCCCCTTTTTTTCTGTTGGGCACAAGAGATAAACATGTGTGGAAAGCTTTTGTGCGCATAGTTAGGGATTTGGGAGGACTGGAAGTGTGTTTCCTGGATGCATAAGACCTCCGCTTGAAGTAGGAGGGCTTGTTTCCACATAGAGTGTCTCTTAGCCGGGTGGTTCAACCCTTTGACATTCAACGAGACGCACTTAAGTCATTGATTGGTGTAGGGCTTGTGTGGCGGTGATGGAGGGCACTTACTTCAGAGATGGGTGATGCCTGGTCAAATCTTTCAGCTCTTGGAGTGTTCCGGAGGCCTGCCGAAGCTAGAAATGGGTTCGGTCCCGGTGATTCTGGAAGAAAAGCCTTGCCATGGGGCGAACTGCAGAGTCCTCTAGGATGCGATGGTGTACCATAAGGATAAAGAACAAAAAGGGGTGTAACAAACAGCATAACTAGTAGATAAAACAATTGTGCTTGCATGCGAGTCTCACAGGGAGTGGAGGTCGCATTATTACGTGCAAAGTATTTAGAGGGGTAGGAAAACATTAGCATGTTTATCCGATGCCAGGAGATGTTGAGTTGACGTTGGGCGAGTTAGCAGAACTTTTATGGGGTCTTTGTTTTTCTTGGACGGCTTCTTACGGGATACCAGTTGCCAGTCTTGGGGCGTGGAAGTTGCAGTAGGTTGAGGTGGTCGAGGAGGAGTGTTGTCAAGAATTATACCCCACTGGCGAAGAAGTGTTAAACCCTCCTCCAGTGAGGTTACTGTGTTGGTAGACCCATGATGGGTTATAAGCAGTTGTGCCGGGTGCCATATGATCTGATGGTTACGAAGGGCCTTAGTTATAGTGGCCAGGTTGCGTCTGTGTTGCAGAATGTGCCTGGAGAGGTCGGGCAGTATGAGTGTTGAGGCATATTGGGCCGGGCGGTTGTCAGGATTGCGGGATGCAGCTTGGATGAGTTCTTTGGCTTTATAGAAATGTAGTGTAAGGACCACATCTCTTGGTGCCTCGTCTGGGATGAAGGAGGGTTTAGGAATTCTGTGGATCAGGGAGGGAACCAGAGCCGTGAAGAGGTTCTGTGCATGTTGCATGAGTTGGGGCGGTTGAACAGTTTTGGGGACCCCCCTCAGTTTCTTTTTGTTCCTCCTAGTTCTGTCCTCTAAATCAGCTAATTTGTTTTTTATCAATTCGATTTCCTCTGATTGGGCATTGTAAGCATCCACAAGTATGTTGTGGGAAGCAGTCTGGTCTCCCATATACTGCTCCATGTAGTCCACCCTGTTACCCAAGTCATTAATGTCAGATTGGCATTGTTGCAGAGAGCTTAATATGTCTTTCTGTATAGAAGACTTCAGAGTTGTCAGCATATCTTTTAGGAGGACGTCAGATAGTGGCTGCTCTGTTGTGGGATAGTTGGTGAATGGGTCAGGGGACGTACTCCGCACTGTTCCTTTATGCCGCCTAGCCGCGCTTACCTCCATGAGGTAGGCCTCAGTCGTCTCCTCCGGTGATGCTGTCCTCTGCTTGGACTTTGCTGGGCTGCGTGTGATCGGGGTGGAGACTGCAGAGGAACGAGGACTTGTCGGGAGCTGTGCCGCTAGTCCCATCCGCCTATGTTGGGTGTCGGACATGATGCCCGCATCGTTCGTTGCAGCCTCCTGCCATGTGCCATCTTGCCAAGCTGTCCGTGAGGGGAAGAAGCCGGTCATTTTGCTCGGTTGGGGTGGAGGCTCTTTCCTTCTTCTCCCCATGACAGGTGCTATGTGCGATCCGGTGTGTGTGGAGGCTTTCCGGGCAGTGGATGGAGGGGAAAGTCACTGCTTACTGGCTTGTCTCCTGGCTGAACGGCGGAGCTCCGACGCTAAGCGGCCATCTCAGAGCTCGCTGGCCACGCCCTTTTGACACATTTGTCTTTGTACTCCTCACCTGGCTGCTGCCACACATGCTTGACAACATCTGAACCAAATAAATTTGACCACAGGACATGGTTCCAGTAATCCATGCCCTTAGTCTCTTGTCTTCAGCAAACTGTTTGTGGGCTTTCTTGTGCATCATCATTAGAAGAGGCTTCCTTCTGGGACGGCAGCCATGCAGACCAATCTGATGCAGTGTGCAGCGTATGGTCTGAGCACTGACAGGCTGACCCCCCACCCCTTCAACCTCTGCAGAAATGCTGGTAGCACTCATACGTCTATTTCCCAAAGACAACCTCTGGATTGATGCTGAGTACATGCCCTCAACTTCTTTGGTCTACCATGGCGAGGCCTGTTCTGAGTGGAACCTGTCCTGTTAAACCGCTGTATGCTTTTACCACCGTGCTGCAGCTCAGTTTCAGGGTCTTGGCAATCTTCTTATAGCCTAGGCCATCTTTATGTAGAGCAACAATTCTTTTTTTTCAGATCCTCAGACAGTTCTTTGCCATGAGGTGCCATGTTGAACTTCCAGTGACCAGTATGAGAGAGTGAGAGCGAGAACACCAAATGTAACACACCTGCTCCCCATTCACACCTGAGACCTTGTAACACTAATGAGTCACATGACCCCGGGGAGGGAAAATGGCTAATTGGGCTCAATTTGGACATTTTCATTTAGGGGTGTGCTCACTTTTGTTGCCAGCGGTTTAGACATTAATGGCTGTGTAAAAAATATTAATAGAAATAAACCGTGCTCAGTAATCTCAAAGAGTTTTTGCTGCAACAAATACTAGTGCGATATTCCACCATAAAGACAAATAGTAAAAAATAAAATGTTGCGCTCTAATCACTAAAAAGGCTAAATATAAACAAATCAATAAATAATTATTAAGTGACCAATATAAATGAGATGAGCAGTCAAAAATATGAACAGTGAATGTGTACAGACAACTGCTGTCCAACTACATCAAAAAATTATTATTAATAGTGTTGAGCGAACCCGGACTGTAACGTTCGGGTCCGTACCGAACTTTTGGGTGTCCGTGGCACGGACCCGGACCCGGACATTTCAAAAATCGTTCGGGTTCGGTCCGGGGTTCTGCTATTTTACTCCACGTGTTGAGAAGCTGCAGGGCAGCCAATCAACAAGCGTTTCACTGGTTTGCCCTTAGAAGCCATCACAGCCATGCCTACTAATGGCATGGCTGTGATTGGCCGGTGCATCATGTGACCCAGCCTCTTTATAAGCTGGAGTCACAGTGCTGCAGTCACATGCTCCTTGGGTTAGTATAGGGAAAGGTAGCTGACGGCGTGAGGGACAGATTTTAGCCATTTTAAGACCTGATCCTGCATCCTGAGATAGATTACTTTACTGCTGTCTGTGCTGTTGCTCTGAGGACAGATAGCAGAAATTAGA
>BLSH010166135.1:116300-129681 GCA_018402905.1 Glandirana rugosa
TCCTTTCATTCCAATCCTTTCCTGTTTCCTCTCTCCAACTCTTCTCTTTCGAATTCTCATCTCAACTCGCTTGAAGATCTTCAGGCCCAAGACGACCAAGCCGTCTTGAAGCCCTGTTTCAGGCCCAAGCCCAGGCCTGTCTTGGGCTTGAAACAGGGCCTGGGGCTTGGGGTAACTTTAGTTACCTCTGGACCTGAAAATCCATGTTTTTCACGACATTTTATCAGGACCTTCCAGGATCTCCAGACGTTTTCGTTCCTTTACACCCATTCCCACCCTGTTCACTGGATGTTTCTTTACCCCTGTCCCTTTATTGAAATTTATAAAAATTTTTTTTCCGGGACAAAGTTCGGGTTCTGTCCGGACCCGAACCCGGACTTTGTCCCGAAGTTCTGCCGAACCAGCAGAACCCGGACTTCTAGAAGTTCGCTCAACTCTACTCTTAAGCTTTCTCTTCTCAACCTCTCTCCTTTGTCCTTTCCTAACCTTACTTTCCTTCTCTGTTTCTTGTCTCTTACCCCCAGAGACAACCAGCAGCCTGCGACTTCCACCACACGCTTGCATAAGGTAGTCACACACCATATGATTGGGACCTTGCTATGCTGGAGAAGCTTACTAAAGGTAGGTGACGGAGATTTAAATAGCCCATTCATCCCCGAAGCTCATGGCTAACTCACGCACCATGACATCCTTCCTCAGGATTGCCACGCACAATGCTCAGGGTCTTAACACCCTTGTGAAACGGAGGAAGATGTTCGAATGCTACCACGCTCACAAACTGGACATAGTCATGATCCAGGAGACGCACTTCCCAACCCGGTATAGCCCCAAATTCCTTCACTCATATTTCCCAACATTTTTTCTAGCCAGTGCTGAGAATAAGATGAAGGGGGTCGCAATCCTCTTTTCTAAACAATGCAACTTCATACAGCTGCCAAAATTATAGACCAGGAAGGCAGATTCATACTAGTTAAGGGCACGATCGAGGATCAATTATATTTGTTCGTATCATATTACGCACCGAACAAAGGGCAACCAGCCTTCTTTGCGTCCCTATTCACTACCTTGAACCCCCTGCTAGAGGGCATAGTCATCTTCGGAGGGGATTCCAACACAGCTTTCGATCAAGGGCTAGACAAATCGAAACCCCCAACAAAACAACTAACCCGACCCACAAAAGCCAGTCTTAAAGTAGCCAAGTATATCAACACACACAATTTGGTAGACAGCTGGAGGGAACTTAATCCCTCTAAACGAGATTTCACCCACTTCTCTAGCCCTCACCAGTCCTACGCCAGGATTGATCATATCCTAATCTCCCCAAACCTGATTCCGGCTTGCCACAAAGCCTCAATCATAGACACAGTATGTTCCGACCACTCTTTAGTGACACTTTCCATACACAGAAACTACCCAAAACAACCCAGAACATATTGGAGACTCAATGAATCTATTCTTTTTTTTTCTTTCAATAATTTTTATTAATGTTTTCAGTTAAGAAAATATTTGTACATATATAAAGTTGTTCAATGTTGATTGACATTAGGAGTGGAGACTAATCTCCGTTTCAAGAGAATAACATAACTTGTAACATAACATTAAGATAGAGTATTGAAGTAAAGTATTACCAGCGGTGTAAGATGTGGATTTTTACCACTTAGTGTTTGAGCTGTCTGGGTGCATCTTCCCCTCACTCACCCCAAGAGGGAGCAATCTGTGAGCGTTGGGATCGCCTGCCCACAGCTCAAACCCCATTTCTAGACTTTCAGTAAAACAATTCTATATTGAAAGGTAGTATGGGTATGTTGTTATTGGTTGAATCTCGGTTATCAGTTGCGAATTTTGTCATTGATATTTCCGTATTATTTCCTATAGTACCAACAACGCCATGGAGCCCATTGTTTAAGCAGTTTCTGTGTTTGAGTGGCAGATTTGGACGAGATCTGTTCATATGAATAGTGTGTGTCTGTCAAGAGGCATACTTCATTTGCGGTCGGGGATAGGGGATTTTTCCAGTTTCTGGTTAGGGTGAGTCTTGCTGCCAGTAGGATGTGGATAATTGTGTGAAGGGATTCTCTAGGGAGGGTGTCTGTTTCGAGAGACAGTAGGGCCAAGCCTGGGTTTGGTGGGACTGTTGTTTGCGTTATGTTGGATATGGTAGTGAAAATGTCTCGCCAGTATTGTTGGATTATTGGGCAGTCCCATAGTATATGGAAGATGTCTCCCTTCTGACCGCATTTTCTCCAACATTCGTTTGTGGACCCCGGGTTGAAATGAGATATTTTATCGGGAGTGAGATACCATCTGAGTGTAATTTTTATGGCTAACTCTCTCAGTGTGGAGCATTTGGTGACTTTCTGTGCAATTTCTGATGCTTTGGACCAATCGTCATCATGGTATGTTTGTCCTAGGTCTTTTTCCCATTGTATAAATGGGCTAGATTTGTAGAATTCATGTTTGTGTTGTAGTATGTTATAAAATGTAGTAATTCCTTTTGTTTTTGATCGCGCTGAAGAGAGGAAGTGCCAAGCTTGTATTGGAATGTTTTGAGTATTGGGTTTGAGTTTTCTAAGACAGTGACTTATTTGCATGTATTTGAATTGGTCCTGAGGGATAAGTTTGTATTCTTTTTGGAGTGTTGGGAAGTCTTTCAGGCTGTGATCCTGGTATAAGTCGTGTATAAAATTGATTCCTTTGTGTATCCACGTATTTAGAGAGATCTGTTCGATAAGTGGATGAAGGGCCGTTAGTGGAATTTTTAGGGGAATACTTGTTGGTGAGGGGGTAGTTTCTTGTATTAATTGTTTCCATACTTTTATTGTTGTTCGCATTGTGGGGGGGAGGAAAGTTGGTATGTATGCACCTAGATTAGCTCTGAATGCCCAGTTAGATAATGGAAGGCGAGGGTTGTAAGTTGCTTCTATTTTGCCCCAATTCGTGAGTTGTGGTGAAGAGAACCATTCTCTGAGTTGGGTTAGAATAGCCGCCTTGTAATAGTCGGCGAAGTCGATATACCCTACTCCTCCTCGCAGTCTGTGTTTAATGAGTTTATGATGTGCGCATCTGGGTTTCTGGCCTTTCCATACATATTTAGATAGCATAGCTTGTAGTGATTTGAAGTAGCTGAGGGGGATTGGTATTGGTAGTGTTCTGAATAGATAGAGGAATTGGGGTAAGTACATCATTTTAAAGGCCGCCAGTCTTCCGGCCCATGAGAATTCTAGTTGGATAGATTTTTGCAGTTCGTTTTGTATTTTGTTTCGGGTAGGAATGTAATTGGTTTGAAATAGTAGTTTGGGAGATTTTATGATTTGTATACCTAGGTAAGTTATACTTGTGTCAGCCCATGCATAGGGGTACTGATTTTGAAGAAGGATTCGGGTGGCAGTGTCTAGTTCTATGTCGAGTATGTGCGATTTGGTTTCGTTGGCTTTGTAAAATGACACCGATCCGAACCATCTTAATATATTTTGGACTTCTGGAAGGGACGATGTCGGGTTGGTTAGTATCAAAATAACATCATCGGCAAATAAGCTGATTTTATGGTGTTGAGAGTCAATAGCGACTCCAGTGATTTTGGGGTGGGATCGTATATGTTCAGCTAAGGGTTCCATGGTTAGGTTAAAGATCAAAGGGGATAAAGGGCAGCCCTGTCTGGTTCCGTTTGAGATTTCGAATGGTTTGGACAGCAGATTGGAGGTGAGGACCTGGGCCGATGGTTTGGTATATAGTGCTTGTATTGCTTTAAGTATCCGTCCCTGGAATCCGAACTTATTCAGCACCAGGGACAAGTAATCCCAGTTAACCCTATCAAACGTCTTCTCTGCGTCTAGGGACAGAAGCAGAGAAGGCGTTTTGGTGGTATTTGTGTGATGTATTAGGTTTATTAGTCGTCTAGTGGCGTCTGACGTCTGGCGTCCTTTTGTGAATCCTGTCTGGTCTGGGTGTATTAAGGTTGGAAGTATGTTCATTAATCTGTTGGCAAGGGTTTTGGCGTATATTTTGAGGTCAAGGTTCAGGAGGGAGATAGGGCGAAAATTTTGTGGCGTTGTTGGCTCTTTGCCTGGCTTAGGCAGGGTCACTATCGTTGCAGAGAGCATATCTTTCGGAAATGAGGAGGAGGAAGCAGCAGCATTGTACATATCACATAGGTGTGGGATAATGTTTTTATGAAATGTTTTAAAATATTCTCCAGATAGTCCGTCAGGGCCCGGAGATTTCATATTGGGTAAATTGTGGATGGTCTCCTCGATTTCTTCTGGTGTAAAGGATAAGTTCAGTGAGTCTAATTGACTCTCCGATAGTTTGGGGAGAATAATTTGGTCAAGAAATGTTTGTATTTCAGGTTTGGACGGTTTGTGTGTGGCCTGCTGTTCTGATAAGTTGTATAGTCCGCTATAGTATGTGCTGAATGTATCAGCTATTTCCTGTGGGTTCAGAATTTTTTTGTGTGTATTTGGATGGATCAAGTATGCAATTTTGTTCTTTGTACGCTGACCTTTGATTCGGGAGGCCATAGCCTTCCCTGCTTTATTGCCAGTAGTGTAATAGTTGGCTTTTAATTTGTTTTGTGACTTTTCATAGTTCTCGAGTAGGAGAGTGCGAAGTTCATTTCTTAATTGGAAGATTTCTGATTGTAAGATTCGAGAGGGATTGGTTTTGATTGCTGTGTCCGCCCTCTCTATGGCCTTTGTGAGTTCTGTTATGCGCTGCATCCTCCTCCTTTTTGCTTGAGAACCTAGTTTAATAAAGAAGCCTCTAATATAGGCCTTATGGGCCGTCCACAAAGTCGCTGGGTCGGATACTGAGCCTTTGTTTAGGAGGAAGAATTCTTCCAATCTTTCTTTTAAATATTCCACATTGGCAGGATGCCTTCAGACGGAGTTGTTCACTCTCCATATGTATGAGTTAGGAGCAGTACAGTTGTTGGCAATTTTAAGACTAATAGGGGCATGATCCGACCAAGTGACTGAGTGTATTTCTGCTGATTGAATCCCTTGTAGTAACCATTTGTCTGTGATAAAGAGATCAATTCTTGAGTAGGTGTTGTGACGCGGGGAGAGGTAAGTGAAATCCCTCTCTTCCGCGTGACAGCACCTCCACACGTCATATAGGTCCTGTTCGAATAAAAATTTGTTTAATGGTGATCGAAGTCTCTTTGGACCAGCCGATGAATCTAAGTCGTAGTTAGGGACCAAGTTAAAATCCCCACACATCAGTAGATGTCCTTGTTGTATTTCTTGGATTTTCTTTATGGTGGATCTGATGAAGTTCATTTGGTTTTGGTTGGGTGCGTATATAGTTGCAATAGTATATAAGGCGTTTTCTATCGTGCCTATGATTATGATGTATCTCCCTTCTTGGTCCAGTGTGCAGCTGTGTAATTGGAAGGAGAGGGTATCTCTAATTGCTATGCATACTCCTCTTTGTTTCTTAGAGAAGTTGGCTTGGAATATATGTGGGTATGATTTGTGTAGAAATCTTGGTGGTGCATCTTTGGAAAAGTGCGTTTCCTGTACGCAAAGTATGTCACAGTTGTGACTCAGAGCTGTGTTCCATAGAGAGGACCTTTTTACCGGATGGTTCAGTCCTTTAGCGTTGATGGACAGTATGTTGATAGACATGTTTGGTGCAGAGTGGTGGGATATGTGGTTATGACTCACGTTTGGTAGATCGTATGACTCTGATTGTGTTGTTGAAGTTGCTCGTTCGTGTTCCCGTCTCTTGGTTTCTCGTGATCTTTTGCGTGTTGTTGTATGGTTTCCTTACCACTGGTATCTGATAAATAGTTCTGTAAGAAGACAGAGTATCTGAGAAAAACGGAGAAAAAGAAAAATAACAAAGTAACAGTTTATCAACAAATAGCCCATAGGGCGATCAGCTATTTCTTGCTTCAAGAGCAGCTGATATTGTAGGGGGTAAAGTTCAAGGCCTTAGCGGAGGGTGATCGGAGGCACGATCATGATGGGTTGTGGGTTTCTTGTTGTGCGAAGAAGTTTTTAGTTGTTGTTGGGTATATCCATTGTGTGCTGGTTTATGTCGAGAGGGGTATGAGTTTGCTGGGTTGTAGGACGATTCCATTGGAAGGTCTGCTATGATGCCCCATGAGTGGAGGAGCTTTGTTCCTTCTTGAATGTTGGTGATGGAGTATTTGGTACCGTTTCTGTCTACTATTAGTGTGGCTGGATGTCGCCATTTGTATGTCATCTTATGATTGGTCAGTGCTTTGGTCACTGTTTTGAGTTGCCTTCTTAGTTGAAGGGTATATTGTGAGAGGTCCGGGTATATTTGCAGAGCTGTATACGGTTCTGGAAGACTTTGCATGGATTTGGCTGATAATAATATTTGTTCTTTGGCTTGATAGAAGTGGACTCTTAGTAGGACATCTCTAGGTATGGAGTCATCTAGGTGTCGTGGTTTCGGTATTCTGTGGATACGATCGATGGTGAGTTCAATTTGTGACATTTCTGGGGCAATTCTTGAGAATAGATTGGTGGCATATCCTCGGAGATCCGCTGGGGGGATCGTTTCCGGGATCCCTCAAATTTTTAGGTTGTTTCTTCTCGAGCGATCCTCGAGATCGGCTAACTTAGCTTTAATCCAGGTTGTCTCGTCTTTTTGTTCGTTGTAGCCGTCCACCAAATCGTTTACTGTAACCGTACACTCTTCCATTTTGTTTTCGATGTGCTGGACTCTGTCCTCAATGTTTTGAATCTCTGTTGAAAATTTGGATAGGACTGATGTGAAGCTGGACATCAGCGAGTTTTGTAGAGATAGCAACATGTCTTTTAGTGTAGAGTCTAGTACCGGTTGCCCTGTTGTAGGGAACGAGGCAATAGAGTGTAGTGGGTTGGTGTTCAGAATCTCCAGTTCTTGTGGTGGCTGGGTGAGTGGGTCCATTTTCCTCCTGGACTTTGCTGGGCTCTGCAATGTGGGGCTTGGTGGAGGTGATTTAGATGGTGAGCGTATTAGTAGTGGAGGGTCCTCTTCTCCTGGTTCTGTGTCGGGGAGGTCCGTATACGCTGCTGGGTGCATAGAATTAGTGGGTTGAATTTTCTCTATAGTGTTGGGTGTCTCTTTTTGTTGAAAGAAGGCTGTGAGTTTTTTGGGGTACCTGTCTTCTTTTCTTTTGGGGGACATCCGTGCTTAATTGTTTCCCCTGTATGAGATGGGATCTTCTGCGCTAGTTGTGTCGTAGCGATCGGGCCTCACCGCGTAGTTATCTAATGAGGCATATAGATTATAATAGTCTTTGTGGCTGGTTTGTAGGTATTAAGCGGTCGCTGGTAATGTTTATCTGTTTGCTGTAGCTCTTTCCTAGAGGATTCAATTTGTGTCTGCAGAATAAGAAACTTTCTGCTTCATAAGTGCAGTAGGCCTTGAGGCCTAGGTGTTGTTGTTGCTGAATCGGCGTTTGCATTTAATGCTTATAGGTTAATTGCTTCTGTGGGCCACATTCAACATATTGTTGCTTTTGGAGGGCTTTTGATAGGTGTTCCTGAGTGGGGTTCTTGTGGATGACTGTTGTGGTTGCAATAGCAGTGTCTTTCAGGGCACTGTGTGGGTAGGCCTAGAAGCCGCGGCCTCGATTTTTGGGCCGGGTGCCGATCGGGTCTTCCGTTTTGTGTGAGAGGGTGCCCCATGGGTGGTTCAGAGGGTCTGCCCCCTTATATGCTCGGATCTAGGGGGTATAGGGTAGTCCTCAGGTTCCCTTGCTAGTTTTTAGTGGGTTTCCGGGCTGGCGTCGGGTAGGCCGCAAGAGCCGCGGCCTCGATTTTCGGCCGAGCGGCGATCGCGGCTCCCAAATTGATTTGGCCGGCCCTGGGGTGTTGGGGGAGTGAGTGGATGGTGTGGTGCCTCTCACCCGTTTATTTTGGCGGTGGATTGATGAGGGTTTTTCTCCTTTCGCCGGAGCTCCTCAGTGGTGCGACCGTCCGCTTCAGCTGCAGGCCACGCCCCCATAATGAATCTATTCTCAATGATCCCGTTAGAACCAAAGAAATAGCCAACTCCTTAAGGGAATATTTCCAACTGAACAATGTCGAAGGAACACCACCCGAATTGCTGTGAGCAGCCCATAAGGTAACCATCAGGGGCAAAATCATCCAGTTAGAAACCCAGATCAAAAAAAGAGCGACAAATAGATATTAGGAATCTTGAAAAAGCCTACTCCCACCTCAAATCTTTACACAAAAAAGATCCTACCAACGTTCCAATGGCTCAGTTAGATGCTATCAGACTAGAACTAAATCTGGCACTCATAGCAAAGGCTGAAAAGCACCTCCGTTGGAGTGGGGCAAGATTGTACTTCCAAAAGGACAAGATTGGAACCATGCTGGCCTCCAGACTGTCCCCTAGGCACAGAACATATACGCTCCCTAGAATAAGAATTTCTGGACGGCAACCCACGGCTAACCCTAACAAAATAGTATCCGCATTTCAGAAATTCTATTCCCACTTATACGGCACTCCCCCGGGGGCTAAGGTTCAGAGGAACCCCAACTTATTAGGAGAATTACCCCTTCCTTCTCTATCCCAGGATCACAAAAACTTACTTGAGGAACCTTTAACGGAAGATGAGGTGCTAGAAGTCATAAAAGGCCTTAAAAGAGGATCTGCTCCAGGTCCGGACGGCCTCTCTACTCTCTACTATAAGACCTTTGCTAACATATTAGCCCCTTTCCTAACAAAATTTTTTAACTCAAAAATGAAAGGTTCCCCATTAGACCCGCAGCTGAATACTGCCTTTATATCGGTTATCTCCAAACCAGACAAGAATCCAGAAGAAGTCAGCAACTACAGGCCCATTTCCCTTATAAACAATGACTTAAAAATTCTAACAAAGATCTTAGCTAATCGCTTATCATCTTTCATTTCCCTTTACATACATAAGGACCAAGTTGGGTTCATTCCGGGCAGGCAGGGTCCAGACCAAATCAGAAGAGCTGTTGACATTATTTCCATTTTACAGACTAACTGGAACGGGGGCCCGAAACAAAAAGGAATGATACTTTCACTTGACCTTCAAAAGGCCTTCGACTCGGTCTCATGGCCATATGTCTTCTCACTCTTGGAACGCTGGGGTTTTGGCCAATGCTTCTTGGGGGTACTCCAAGCCCTATATTCTACCCCGAAGGTCATCTTGCGCATACAAGGACACTACTCCAAACCCATAGCAATAGCCAGAGGCACGAGACAAGGATGTCCTCTCTCTCCCTCGATATTCGCAATCGCGATAGAAACCCTTGCAAGTGCAATACGTAATAACCCTAATATCCAGGGGGTCAAATGCGGTTCACAGACCCACAAGTGCGGACTCTTTGCTGACGACATTCTTCTTTTCATTACTTCTCCCCTAACAACCCTCCCTAATCTACTCAAAATGCTCCATGACTTTGCCGCCGTCTCTGGCCTCAAAGTCAACCTTGCCAAATCACAAGCCCTTAACATTTCCCTCCCTCAGGACACAGCTACTCAACTTAAAAATTCCTTCGACTTTGTATGGGGCGAATCCTCGATCAAATACCTGGGGGTATCCCTCACAGCCAGGATGGAACTCCTTTACTCTTCCAACTTCCCTCCCATGTACAAAAAACTTGAAGCAGACTTGAGGAACTGGGATAGAAAGGAACTCTCTTGGCTGGGAAGGATTTCTGCCATCAAAATGACTCTCCTCCCCAGACTCCTTTATTTGTTCCGTGCTCTCCCCATCTCAATCAAGAAGGCCCATCTAGACGCATTCCAAAACAAAGTAATAAAATTTGTCTGGGGTAGGTAGAATTTTAGAATCTCCCGGAAAACACTATTTCAACCCAAACTGAGAGGAGGTCTAGGCCTTCCAAGATTCCAATGGTATTACCAAGCTGCTAGACTAGCTCAACTTTCTTCTGTTTATTCCAAATACACAAAACCGGACTGGGTCAACATAGAAAGACTGGCGGCACCCTCATACACTCCAGACTATCTGCTATGGATCCCCCCAAAGAGTGCCCGGCTATCCTTTCCCCCACCCTCTCACAATCATTGTCTCTCTGAGATAGTATGAGATTATCCTCATCACTAGTGTCGGAAACTCGCCCCCTTTCGCATATCTTCCATAACCCGCACTTCCCCCCTGGGCTAGAGATCAAAGCTTTTCAATGGTGGCTAGACAAGGGGCTATACCGGATTGGACACTTCCTCTCCCCCACAGGCCCTCTCTCTCTGGGCTACTGCGTAAGCAAGCTTGATCTACCAAACTCTGAGAATTTCCGTCTACACCAAATCCAACACTTTCTCCAGACTATCTGGAAAAGCAAACCAATCCCACCTCTAATTACACCATATGAGCAATGGTGTAGTGAGGCAGTGGATCAGAAGGGTGGTATCTCCGTCATCTACCTTGCATTGGCTCATAGTTCTAACAAATTACCCCGCATGCTAGCTTGGGAGAACGATCTACAATTCCAGTGGCCACTTAACAAATGGTATACAGCTAATGTTAGAGCTTTTAAAGGCATTATCAACACCTCCCTAATCGAAGCTAGCCTCAAGGTCCTGACTAGATGGTACATGGTTCCCACTAGACTTGCAGCCATCTTTCCCCTAGCCAACTCGCAATGCTTTAGGGAATGCCAGCTACAGGGCACCATGGCACATATTTGGTGGGAATGTCCTAGAATAAGGAAATTCTGGAACAAAATTTTCTCTCTGATCCTCAGGGTCACAGGCCATCAGCTTCCTAGATCTCCAGCCATAACCCTCCTAAACTCAGATCTCCCCAAGATACCTAAACCTGGGCGTGGCTTGGCGCCGATCAGGAATGGCAGCGTGAGAAGGCAGCTCCGGACACAGAGGTGAGCTTTGCCCTTCATAGGAGCGCATAACACGGCCAAATCATGGGGAAAACAAATGGTACACCACCCCAATCCCGCTCGAGGTCTCCCAGGGACAGCGACTCACAAGGGGGCTTTAGTATTCCGGAAATGTTCCGGACACAGCCACGCGAGGCCCCGGCTTCAGTGCGGGCCTCCACAACTTCCGCACCAGCAACTCGCGCTCCCAGCCCCAGCCCTTCAGGCAATCAACAGTCACCCCAGCTGCACACAAATCCCACTCACTCCCAGCCTCTCAATCTACATGATCTCCGCACAGTGGCGGAAGACATTAAAGCTACACTGGCAGCTGCAATCACAGACCTTAGACAGGATCTACAGTCAGTGGCTGCACGCATGGAAGACATTGAGGCTACCACCACCCGCCATGACACTGAGCTGCAGAGCCTACATGCTGCCTCAAGCCTACACAACACCCAACTCAGAGAACTGCACCGCCAAATCGAGGATTTGGATAACCGCGGACGCAGACACAATATTAGGGTGAGAGGCATCCCTGAGTCGGTAGAACAGTCGCGATTTACCCAGGCCACAGTCGCCATTTTCAACGACCTTCTAGGCCGCCCGCCAGAGACACCAATTGAATTTGAGCGCCTGCACAGGGCCCTACGACCGAGAGGGAGAGATAATGACCCGCCTAGGGATGTCATTTGCTGTATAGTAAACTATAAACTAAAAGAAGACATCCTGAGACAAGCGAGATTACGTCGCACCCTTTTATTCCAAGGGGTAGACATTAAGCTTTACCAAGATCTCTCCCCTATAACTCTAAAGCACAGGAGGGATCTCCGCCCTCTCCTGGAGACATTACGCAACAGGGGAATACAGTACAAGTGGAAATTTCCGTTCTGCCTGTCGGTAACACACCAAGGTCGCATAGCTAATCTCAGAGTGCCTGAGGAACTCCCATCTTTCTGCGATGCCCTGGACATTCCCCGAATGGACATACCGGAATGGTACAGCGACCTCCGCACCACACGTCTACCACGTGCCACATCCATGGAAGCCATCCCGGTCAGAGATGACTACCACATCAGGAGAAGGAGATCAACCTCACCGCGCCCACAGAGAGACCCCAGGCCAAGAGGCGAGATTCACACAAGTCCTACTGCATCCCCGGTGCACAGACGTCCACGTCAAGAACACCTGGACTAAACTCACAACCTGCCGCAAAGCACAACAGCCCACTAGGATAGCTTAGTAACGAATAGGCTATCCAATAACACAGAAAACTCCCACCACAACAACCAACGTTCACCTCCATAGATGTAATCTGCACAAACTTGTACTAATCGCTAAGGACTCACAGAGAGTAAACCTACATCACGCATCAACAGGTATGGTTTATACTTCCCCAAGGTAAAGATAGTCTGACATCCCATAGAATGCCCTAAGAGAAAACCTCCCTAGCCACACAGTAGTCCCGTCAAAAAAGGACAATGGCCTGCTTACAGAGACACCCCACAGGCGACCAAGGAAGACTAGGCCACCTAAGGTAGCCACTATGAACGCACCGTCCTCCTGAAGAGAGACAGAGAAAGGGACATAAGGCCATACCCATCGTTTCTGGTCTACTACGCTCATACAGGCCTAAGTGACCGAACAAAACTGATACCCCCCCTCCCCCGAGGCCTTATTGCATTATGCTTAGATATGTAATCTGTTATTTATCTGTTCTTTTCCTTTACTAAGGTTTAGTGTTCCAGGTTGATTGCATATTCATAAGGGGGGGGGGCACTTACCTCCCCGGAGTCCGCGTGGCCAGAGCGACCGCTTTGCAAATTCCAAGATTGACAAAACCTTCGGAAACCTTCCGAATTCGCAGGGAGAAAACAAATCTACCCTGACAAAATCTGATGCAAATCACTAGACAGCCGACCAGCTTAACTCTCAATATGCCGCGGGGCCACGCGGGCTTACCTCCGGGGGGGGGAGGGTCCCGTCCCATCCAGCCTAGGAAAAGACTCTGTGAAGTAAAGGCAAACTGTTAAGGTTTTTGTTTATTTACACCTTTATTCTATGTGGTTTCACTGGCCCACGGGGTTTTCGGACCCCGGGGGTCAGTGGCAGGTTAACGATTTTTGAACATCCCTGGATGTGTTTTGAACAATCCCATGCAAATCTCTAAAGACTCACAGGGGGTAAAATAACATCGCGCCTCACCAGGTATGGTTCATACTTCCCCAAGGTAATGATACACTGACAAGCCATAAAATGCCCTAAGGAAAAATCCCACTAGCCACACAGTACTTCTGCCAAAACGGACAATGACATGTCCACAGAGACACCCCTAAAATGATAAAGAAGAACTAGGCCTCCTAAGGCACCCGCTATGAACACACTGCCCTCCTGTAAGGAGAAACGGGCACGAAACCATACCCAGCATTACAGGCCTGCCACACTCTCGCTGGCCTAAAGATTTAACAAAGCTTATACCCCCCCCCCCTTCCCCGGGGCTACATTGCATTTTGCATGGATATGTAATTTGTTCTTTGTCTGTTCTTGTC
>BLSH010166135.1:152280-193837 GCA_018402905.1 Glandirana rugosa
AAAAAAAAAAAATAAATAAAAAAAAAAAAAATGTAATTGGAACAACAGACTGATACCTAAATACAAATAGGGTTCGTACAAACTTCGGTAAATGACAACTGACAGAGTGTTGGAGACAACCATCAAATAAGGTTAGTAGTTGGTGGGAAAGTCATTTTATTATGAAAGATTCTAATCAAAACTTGAAGGGGGGTCAATCAAACTCCAGTACAGGGGCACAAGAACTAAAACCAAAGTATAACTTTTCTGACGGGAGGACTTGGAATAAGTGGGGGAACTCCATAAATTTGTGAGACAGTCAACAGTAAATGGCTTCAAACATGCTTGGGATAAACATAAATCCATAGTCAGACAACAAGGTTAATGTAAAAAAAAAAAAAATAAATAAAAAAAAAAAAATAAATAAAAAGGGGCAGACTCGATGGACTACTCAGTCTTTTTCCGTCGTCACTTTTCTATGTTTCTATGTTTCTAAGGAATTGGTCAACACCCACAATGAAAGAGAAGATGACCTTTGGCAAATGAAAACTAAACTCGCAGACCTGGAGGACCGCTCAAGACGAAATAACGTCAAAATATGAGGAATCCCTGAAACGGTCAAGCCCTCTGAACTAAACAAATTTTTCACAAATGTACTCACACAGGCACTTCCAGAAGCTCCACTTGAGGACCTGATAATCGACCGTATTCATAGACTCCCCAGGCCTAAACATATTCCTGAGCATTTACCCAGGGCCACAATTGTCAGAATTCATTTCTTCCACACGAAAGACCGCTTCATGAGGGCAACGAGAGACAAAGATAATCTCCCAGCAGAATTGCAAGAGCTGTCTTTTTTTGACAATCTCTCTGCCTTTATATACAGCAAAGGAGACAATTGGCGACAATCACAAAACCACTAAATAACCACCGTATCACTTATAGGTGGCTTTACCCAGCCAAACTACTGATAACCAAGGATGACTTTTCTCACGTGATCTCTACAGTGAAAGAAGGGATGACCCTACTACAAAAGTGGAATATCCTACCCCATCAGGAATCAGACAACAACCCTCCATTCGGCATAACAGCTCTCCACGATGGTGACATAGAGACTGCAACAATGTAACATTATGCATTCTTCATCGAAGTTCATTCACAAGTTCTGGCAACCCCGGAGTTTGCCACTTTGTACATTCTTACCTTTCAACCCCCCAAGTTGAGCGGTCAATTGACCGAACAGATTCTGAAATAGAATCGCCTGTTTTTACTTCAGTGATTCTCTTATTATCTTTACTTAGACTCCTTTTTTCTCTTTTTCCAATTTTGTTGAAGATTGAATTTTTTTTTTTTTTGCAGTATCCTGCCCAGCGATCACTCCCAGTCACAGAATATTTGCCCAGACTGCTGGACTCTTCACCAAATAGAACCCTCATGGACAATAACCAGTAACATTCCGCCCTCTGACTTTGAAAACCTTGCCCGAGGCACCACCAAACCAGGACACAGACATACATAAGAACGTGACATACCCTCCTTTTAAAGAAGATTAAACACGATCACTATGACTTTTCGGATCTCGTCCATGAATGTTAAAGGGCTCAATAGCCCCTTTAAAAGACAATTGGCCTGGAAAGAAGCATGCAGCCTTAAAAGCGACATCATATGCTTCCAAGAGACCCATTTTGACACCCATGGTCCGCCCCTGTTCAAACACAAGAAATTCCCACATATTCTGACTGCAAACAGACCCTCCAAAAAACGGGGAGTGACCATTGCATTTAAAGACTCAATCCACTTCTCCCTCTTGGACAAACTAGAAGACACCCAGGGCAGATTTTTGATCGTGGTCTGCAAGGTGAATCAAGTTAAATATACTTTAGTCAATGTGTACTTGCTGAACACAAGACAAGTCTCTTGTTTAAATAAAATCTGGAAGAAAGTAACCCGCATGCGACAAGGTCACACAATAGTATGTGGAGATTTTAATGCTATACCAAACAGGGATCTGGATTTTTCCGGGACAGACCCATTAAAAAAACAGGACTACCTTGAAAAAATCCATATCCTCTTCATACCTGTATGACGTCTGGAGATGCCAGCACTCTACAGAAAAAGACTTCACCTTTTTCTCTAATGCTCATCACACTTACTCAAGAATAGACCTATTTCTAGTGGACAAATTTTTGTTACAGAAGACTACCAAATCTGAAATACACAACATCACGTGGTCTGACCATGCCCCGATATCTATGGTGGTGGGGGATCTTCGGGCAGAGACCAGGGCAAACAGGTGGCGAAATGACATATTTGCACTTTCTCAATCTGAAAACAAAATTCAAACAACAAATGCTCTGAAAGAATTTTTCGCCATCAATGCCCCCTCGGTCGGGGATCCCTTCACCCTATGGAATGCTCATAAAGTCTACATTAGGGGCTTGCTTATCCAATTGTCATCTAAAATTAAAAAGCGGAGGGAGCGGCAGCTGAAAGACCTCTTAGCCTCCATCTCTAAATTAGAGAACATTGACAAAGCCTCAACTTCAGAGACAACCAGAGACCAATTATATTTACTAAAGCAGGAACTTAAATCCCTACTGCTTTCCCAACATGAAAAAGCAATCAAAACGTTAAAGGCGCAATCATATGGATATGGTAACAGGGCGGGAAAATACCTAGAAATTCAACTAAAAGACAAAATAATTAGGCAAAAGATTAGCCAAATTCGCAACCCTAGAACAAATTCTAATGTCTACAATCTAACAGAAATCGCTAACGCCTTTTGCGACTATTATGAATCCCTTTATAATCTTTACAAAGATCAAGATACTCCTCATCCTACTGGGAGCGCTATTTCTGAGTTCCTGCAGGCAATATCCCTCCCTATTATCGATCCAAAAGATTTATCAGACCTAAACCAACCATTTACAGAAACTGAAATATCCTCCATAATTAAAAATCTACCTAAAAATAAATCCCCGGGCCCCGATGGTTACTTATCCGAGTACTATCAACTCTTTAAGGATCTCATATCCCCACATCTGCTGGGGGTCTTGCAAGCTGCCGCCTCCTCTGCAAATTTTCCACCTGAAATGTTGACAGCTACGATTGTCACCCTCCCCAAACCGGGGAATGAACCCAATACTCCACAAAACTTCAGACCCATATCGCTATTAAATATGGATGTGAAGATATATGCCAAACTTCTGGCTAACAGACTAGGCAAAATCTTACCACAGTTGATCAACCCCGACCAAGTAGGTTTTGTTCCGGGGAGACAGGCGCCTGATGCAACAAGAAGAATGGTAAATATTCTGCATAAAATGGAGAGCTCTGGAAGGCCTTCTCTGCTCCTTGCATTGGACGCGGAGAAGGCCTTTGATAGGGTCCATTGGGGATATCTGAAAGAGGTTCTAGCCAGGTATGTCCTGCATGGCCGGGTCTTCTCTGCAATTTCAGCTCTTTATTCTTCCCCGTCAGCTTATGTATTTACAGAAAGAATGTTTTCCCGTAATTTCAAAATATCTAACGGAACCAGACAGGGATGTCCCCTATCACCAATAATTTTTGCGTTGATCATGGAACCTCTGGCGGAGAAGATCAGATCCAACCCAAACATAAAGGGCATACATTCACAAGGTTCCAACTATGTCATCTCACTGTTTGTTGATGATGTCATTCTATCAATCACAGATCGAGACATCTCTCTGCCGGAGGTACATGAGACTCTGCAACAATTTAGTAACATAGCTTACTACAAAATTAACGCTACTAAATCCCACATATTGAGCTACGCCATAAACCCCAAAATTAAAATAGATCTTGCCCGAAGGTTCCCTTACTGTTGGTCAGATAGACCTCTTAAATACTTAGGCATTAAACTAACATTCCCAGTTCAAAACTTGTATAGAGAAAACTTTGCGCCCCTAATCTCAGAATTGCAGAGTTAATTGACCAGAGTTAAATCCCATTTTCTATCATGGTCTGGCAGATTGGCTGCATATAAAATGCACTTTCTGCCAAAACTGTTATACAAATTCAGAACACTACCTATTCCATTACCCACTACCTTCTTCACTGCAATACAAAAAAGCCTGTCCTATTTTGTCTGGGCAGGTAAAAAAGCCAGATATCCCTCGCGTATACAGCGGAAACATAAAATGGTAGGCGGCCTGAACCTCCCGGACGTGAAAGACTACTACTTAGCCACGGTTCTAGATCAATTAAATGCATGGTTCAACAATGCCTCTCATAAACCCTGGTGCCAGCTGGAAAGGGCGTGGATGAAAGGCAAATCTCTATGCTCTTTCCTAATGTCTGTTGCCCTTAACCCACTTAACCAAACACAAGAACATCTTACCATCGCAGCTGCGGCCCAGGCCTGGGTCCATCTCCTAAGCAAAAATGAACAGGAGGGCCCAGTTGTTAAAATCCCAATTCCTTTGGAGGCGCTTGAATGGTGTATCCCAGATTTAAACTTAGAGCAGTGGCAACGTAAAGGGGTTAAAAATCTACAGGACCTACTAGACAAAGGTAAACTTCAAGCCTTTTCAAAATTGGCTAGTAAATTTAATTTACCTGAATCTGAAATATTTCCTTACTTGAGACTAGCCTCATTTCTATGACCGTTGTCCACGGGAGAATGCACATTACCGGAATACATCTGGAAATTTTGGTGTTCAGCAGACCCCAAGGTCAAAGGTATTTCACTAATATACAACGCCCTTCACGCCAAATCAGAATTTGACATGCCCTCTCCCATGTTAAAATGGGAAGAGGATCTAGGCAAGACCTACTCAGACAAACAATGGTTGGAGGCCTTTAAACACAACCACCAATATTCCCGATGCAGGAACTTCCGAGAACTTACTATAAAGTTAATATTGAGATGGCACTATACCCCTTACATAATGACTAAATTCTCAAACTCCAACATGAATCTATGCTGGAGAGGCTGTGGACAGATGGGCACGTTACTCCACATGGTGTGGTCGTGCAAACATCTCCGCAGCTTCTGGTCCAAAATTTTCAAACTAATTTCTAAGATTACAGGAAATTTTGTAAAACCAAACATAGAACAAGCAATACTAGGGATTAATATGTCAATCATCCCCGCTACTCTGAGACCAATTTCTATGAACATAATAATGGCAGCTCATTCAATTATTATGCAAAAATGGAAATTGAACGAATCACCAAAGGTTAGTGAGGCCATTAGACTAATCAATGATATAGCCCTAATGGAAAAAATGCTGGTCTATAAAGAGGGGAAAATAGACAAGTACCACCATAGCTGGTCTCTGTGGAAACAAAAAGACTGATATCAGGGCCAAAACTGGCGCTTGTCCTGTGATAATTGAGACTAACTTATCCAAATTTACTTCTTCCTTTCCTACTCCTTTTTCTTTCTTCTTATTTCTTTTGATCTTCTGCTAATGTTAGTTGCTCCTTTTCAAGTTATTAACTGAATTATATACATTGATCCACTGGCGCTCCAATTGTTTTTTTCCTTAACTCCTCTAGAAGGTTGGGTGGGGCTGCTCGGCCCCCCTGCCCACAGTGTGTTCCCTGTGGGGTGGGTGGAGGGGCAGAGCGGTGCCGCCTCAGACACCTGAGAAGTGCCTGGAGTGGAAACTATTGCATACCCTAAGACTCAGGTTTTCAACACACTATTACATTGAACATAGAGCAACATGTTATGTTAATCTGTTGATATTTTATGTGCTTTATACTCAAGCTATGCCTTTATGTCTTTCTATGTATAATCTTCTAAAAAAACTCAATAAAAATCCAGTTGAATTAAAAACCTGCCCTGTGAAGTTATATCAGTGACCTCTGACATTCCGGGTTGACTGATATCAATTCACTTACGCCTCTTTAATAAAGATCTTAAGATATCCAACATCTACGCTCCCAACAACCCTGGACCAGCCTTCTTTAGCAAATTAACCCCCCCCCAGTTTGACCACAGAACCCAACATCCCCCACGTGATAGGGAGAGACTTCAATTCCATCTATCATGTCTTAGACGACAGATCTCGTCCTCTGAGACCCCCCCGTAATCCTCCCGACCTGGAGCCCACTCTATTAGCTTCCACTATGGACTCTCTCTGAGGAAATGACCCTTGGCGACTGCTACACCCGTTAGATAAGGAATTTACATTTTACTCTGCCCCCCCATAAAATCTTTACAAGGGGGGCGTGTGGCCGGCCGCATTCAGTGATGGACGCCTGACTGCTCTTCTACTCTCAGCCTGGAACTTTTAGCAAACTCCAAGCAGCATCCCAGCACAGGAGCCACCCCCAAATCCATAGCCGAGGGGCCCCAAAGCTCTTACCTACCCTTCCCTGTGATATAGAAGGTACAGAGGGACAGAAGCAGCCACAGGGCCCCCGGAGGTGAAACCAGCGCCATCTCACCCTGGTACGGCACCACAACCAACCAGCAGCTGCATGGGTATAAGGAGATCGGGTGAGCACTCTCTCCTCCTAGCACCAGCGCCCAGGCCGCTCCCTCTACCCTCCGCCACATAGTGAAGCCGGTCAGTGTAGACGGCGGGACACGGAGCAGCTCCCCGCATACTACCTCATCTAGGTCGCGGCCGCCATCTTGCAGCTGTCACACAGGACCCGCTTTATCCATCGCCATCTGGGCTCCATCTGCTCAGGCTCATGGCCGGGGTGACACCACAGGCCTCCCTACAGTCTCCTCTTGCTGACAAGCTGCATAGTGAGGCGATCAATCGAATAGGCCGCATCTCCACCACCAGCAAGGAACACGGTCACCATCTTGCAGCCGTCACACAGGCCCTGCTTCATCTGTCGCCATCCGGGCTCCAGCTGCTCAGGCACACGGTCGGGGTGACACCAACAGCCTCCCTACAGCATCCTCTCGCTGACAAGCCGCATAGTGAGGTGTTCGAACGACTAGGCCGCATCACAGCCACCAGCAAAGACAACGGCCGCCATCTTGCAGCCATCACACAGGCCCGGTTTCATCCAGTGCCATCCGGGCTCCAGCTGCTCAGGCACCCAGCCGGAGTGACACCATCGGCCTCCCTCCAGGCTCCCCTCACTGATCGGCCGGAGAGTGAGGAGTCCGAACAAATAGGCCGCATCACCGCCACCAGCAAGGTAAACGGCTGCCATCTCACAGGCCCCACTTCATCCAGCACCATCCGGGCTCCAGCTGATCAGGCACATGGCCGGAGTGACACCATCGGCCTCCCTACAGCCTCCCCTCGCTGTCCGGTCGATTAGTGGGGTGATCAAACAAGTAGGCCGCATCACAGCCACTGTGAAGGAAAGCGGCCGCCATCTTGCGGCCTGTACAAGGGCAGCAGCATCCACCGCTATCATCCGCTCACATTAGGAGCCTCCAGAGGCCACAGGGACTTTACAAGCTCCCCAGCAACCCCTTCTTATGATCCGGCCGTGTTTCACACCACCAGTATGGGACTGAGATCTGGGAAGGCCGCTGATCATACAGCAGTGGGAGGGGAGGCCGCCATCTTGCGACCCACGACTCATCAGCAGTAGCATCCACCGTCATCCAGCCTGGGAGCCACTTGTTACACAGGAAACAACCTGAGCTGCACTCCCAAAGCCTCTCCTTATGGCCCAACCAAATCTCTCCACTGCCCCAAACACGAACAACAGCCAGCCTATGATCCTCGGCCATCACAGCCTCCACGGTCCATCATACTTGCTTCATAGTGCACACTATCCCAGAACAACACTCCTAGCTCGATTACTGATTAACACTACTCTGTGAGCCGCAGTCCTCCTAGCTACCCTCAACATTTCCCTCAAGTCAGTCACTTCAAGCAGGATCTCCAGTGTTGGCAGCCACCTTCTTGGGGCCGACCATTCAATATACCGCCTCGTTGGACCTGTTCCCTGCTCAGGGAATCCCGCAACAAGCGGTGCACTGACGGGGTTCGATTGCAATTTTGTGGGCTCCTCTGTCACCTAATACAGGTCACTAACTGCTGAATCTGAGGACACGTGGTATGCCCAATACGAAATCTCCCCAACAGGGTTTTCATCGCAGCATTTTGGATTTCTTCATTAAAAACAACATGCAACAATCCCAAACCGGGCCTGTCGCGTCTCTGCCTCCTATGGCCTCCCTGTCATCAACTGAGCCCCAGGTATCTGTCAGCTACCCGGATGAGATGGACAGTTCAGAGCAATGCACTCATTCACCCCAAGCAACTACTCCTGACAGGGGTACAAGAGCAGCTCAATCTCCAGCACCCTCACCCTCCAAGGTGCCTCTCTATAAGAAACAACACTGGAGTGACGAGCAAAGCAGTCTCAGCCCCCGCGACTCCTTGGCGGATCTTCCCACCAGTGATCAACCGGCATCCGAGCACACTTTGAAATTTATGCTTCTGTCACTACAAAACTACCTCAGAAATGAGCTTCGATCATCCCTGTCGAGACTCCAGGCTAGAGTGGAGCAGGTAGAGGACCGTGTCGACTCCCTGGAGGGGCAAGTAGCGGAGCACGCCTCAAAATACCGGGAATGCTCAGAAGAAATCCTCCATCACGCGGAAGATTTACACTACCTACAGGCAAAAGTGGCTGACCTTGAAGATCGTTCCAGGAGGAACAACATCAAGTTCTGGGGCATTCCTGAATCAGTCAAGCCTTCAGAGCTCACATCATTCCTCCATCAGTTGTTCCTTAAGCTTATCCCACATTTGACACAATCAGAAATGATGATCGACAGGGCGCATAGGATAGCAAAACCTAACTACTTACCAGAGACAGTCCCGCAAGATGTGCTGGCCCGCATACATTTTTATCAAGTCAAGGAAAAGCTTATATCGGCAGCGCGTTCGAGTAAATCCCTTTCAGATCCTCACGCTAACATTTCACTCTACACGGATATATCCGCAGCAACGGCCAGGAATAGAAGGGAATTTGCTCAGGTCACATCAATCCTTCGTGAGCGCCACATACCGTACAAGTGGGGCTTTCCAGCTAAACTGATTGTCACTTACCACAATCAACCTACGACCATCATCTCCCCTAAAGAAGGTGTGAAACGCCAGCTGAATTGGGGAATCATGTCTCCCCTGCCTCCGCTCCCGGACCGGCAGAGATCTCAACCGCCCACCAGGGGCCGCCCTTCCTCATATCGCACCCAAGGTCGGGATCAACATCACGGCCCATGAGGAGCTCCTCACAGGCTACGGCCTGACACTCTTAGCCTCAAGATACCACAAACCAATGAGCAACTCAGTTCCAGATGAGTAATTTCTTCTCGTTGGTAGTTTCTGTTTTCTTTTAGGTATATACTTTTCTCTTTTTTCCTTCTCGGCATCTATTATAACCCCCAGGTATTAGAAAAGTGCTACGCACTTTCGGTTAATTGAATTTATAAGTAGATTGAATACTGGCAACCTAGATTATTGCTACTTAAGTTGATTGTTTTTGCTTTCCATTTTTCACCAAGTCCAGATAAGGTAAAGCATTGTTTGTGTTATTTCTTGTATACTTGATTTTGACATTCACAGTTGCAGACATTAACATAATTGAATAGCGGGTGTCATCCTTACTCTCTCCCACTTCAACTCTACTTCTGACCTAGCCACACTGAGCCATGGCCTTGAGCATAAGGTCCCTAAATGTCAAGGGTCTCAATTCACCCTTCAAGCGCCAGCAATTCTGGAAAGAAGCCGTAGTCAGCAAGGCAGACATCATCTGCGCCCAAGAGACACATTTTGCTGCATCTAAACTGCCCGCCTGTAATCACAAATTATTTCCTCTTTGCTTTATGGCAAATGCCCCCAAGAAAAAAGCAGGGGTCTTAATAGCTATCCGCTCTCCAGTAGCATTTAAGCTACTACACTCCGAAATTGACCCATTGAGAAGATACATTATCCTCCATGCCACTTTTAATGATCAAACGATGACTCTGGTCAATATCTACACCTCTAACACTCAACAAGGTCAATTCTACCAGGCAGTTATAGGGAAATTGACACCCTTTAGACAGCATCCTCTATTTTTATGCGGGGACTTTAACCAAGTAGTAGACTCAACCTTAGACTCCTCCAATCCTTTGCGGAAACATTACGCTGCTCTTTTCAAATTCCTCTCCTCTGAGGACCTATATGATCCGTGGCGTTGTCTTCACTGCACTGAAAAGGACTTCACCTTCTATTCACATACACACAAAGCTTATTCCAGGATAGACATGTTTCTGGTGGACAAACTCACGCTTCAGTCTGTACAAAAGGCCACGATTGGCAATATTACATGGTCTGACCATGCACCCATTTAACTCAAAGTGTTCCCCCCGGATCACGTACCTATTGGCAAGAGATGGAGACTTAACACCTCCATATTGACCAATCCGATCTACCAGAGACATGTCGAATCAGCGATAAAAGAGTACTTCCAGCAAAATGCTAATTCTGTTGTCAACCCATTTACTTGTTGGAATGCCCACAAGGCTGTGATAAGAGGTCTTCTCATAAAATTTGGAGCCCAGGAGAAAAGGAAACATACTGCCACCACATTTAAACTCCTACAACAAATTAGCACCCTTGAAAAAGCACATAAGGCGACACCATCCCCCTCCTTAGAACAGGACTTAATTCATGCTAGGAAGTCTCTGCATGACCACCTACATTAAAATTTTGACCTAGCCCTGAAAAGACTGAAACTCAACTTCTATGCCCACCATAACAAACCAGGGGCGCTCCTAGCAAAACAGCTAAAAAAATGCCTAGTGCATGCCAAGATCCCATATCTGCTCTCTACGGATCGGAGGCGCCTTTCCAACCCAAAAGACATAGCTGATCAGTTCAGTCAATTTTATGCCAAACTGTATAACTTAGACTCCTCAGGAGCAGCTGAGGCGCCCATCCCACATGATATAGCACAGTTCCTAGATCATCTGAAATTACCATCCTTCACCCACGAACAACTGGTCACCATCTCGGAACCCTTTACCGACCTGGAGATCGCAAGCGCCATAGACACATTATCACTTCATAAAGCCCCTGGGCCGGACGGTTTCTGCAACAAATATTATAAGCAATTTAAGCAAACACTGAACCCGTTCCTCTGCCAGGCATTCAATCACACACTGCTGACAGGTTATATCCCAGAGGAAGCCCTGGAAGCCACTATAACCACCATCCCTAAACTGGGCAAGCCATCAGAAGAACCAGCCAGTTATAGGCCAATATCATTGCTCAATACAGACACAAAGCTGTTTGCCAAACTCCTCTGCTTAAGGCCGTATTGGCCCTCTATTCTGCTCCTACCACCAGGGTGATCAATTCGGGCATCTTCTCAGAATCTTTCAAAATCTCAAATGGCACAAGGCAGGGTTGTCCCCTTTCACCGTTAATCTTCTCACTTATCATGGAGCCCTTGGCCCGCTCCATACGCTCCAATGAGCTAATTAAAGGCATCTCCATTGACACATGATCACAAAATCGGCCTGTACACGGATGATATGATCATATCAATCACCGAACCTCAGCTGTCGCTTCCTCATCTGCACCAAACACTAGATCTCTTTAGCAGGGCGTCCCTCTACAAAATCAACTACACTAAGTCTGCCATGATAGGAGTTAATTTAGATCCTAAAATCAAACAAAACCTCACTAAATTGAGGACTTTCTCCTGGGCTCCAGATTCCACACTCCCCTACTTGGGTATATCTCTGACCACGCCTTCCTCTCACTTACTACCACTAAATTATAATCAACTGATGAGCAAGCTTCAAAAGGCCATACGTGACCTTCAACACGTTCAGGCCTCATGGGCAGGATGCATTGCACTCTCTAAAATGTACTTGTTACCTCACATCCTTTACTGGTTCCGGACACTACCTATACTGTTCCTCCGTTCTCAACTAGATAAATTACAGGCGATTGTTTCATCTTTCATTTGGAATGGTAAGCATCCCAGGCTCAAGAGAGCGACTCTTTGTTCTTCAATTTCCTCTGGAGTCCCTGCTAAACTGGCTAAAATATACTCTTCAGCCACAGATGAATGCTGGAGGGCCTGTGGTCAAAAGGGTACAAGCATGCATATCTGGTGGTCGTGCCCTAAACTGTGCTCCTTATGGCGGTATGCCAGCAAATTACTGTCAGATTTGACTCACAGACCAGTAACTCTCTCCCCACAACTGATCCTGTTTGGGTTGGACTTTGACTCTTGGCCTACATCTTCGCACGCTCTGCTGACCCATATACTTATTGCCATTAGACTCTCTATAGCCAGAAAGTGGAAAGCCCAAGCTTCTCCATCTATACTAGACATACTCTCCTCCCTGAAGGAACAAGGGTTTATGGAATTCATGTTAGCAAAGGCTCACCTGCGAATCCCCCAGTTTCAAAGAGGTGGACTCTCTGGTTAGAACACCCCAAGTGCACATTAGCAATTTGAACAGCTATCTCTAGGGAGCTACTAGTGCACGCCATCCTCAACTATTGTCACTTTGTCATTTGTGATATCGATTGACTATCTGCCCTAGGCACCTGCTGTCTTGTGGGTTGTGGGAGAGCCACCCCCCCCCCGGGGGATGGCCCCCCACGCCTCTCACCCCCTCCCTCCTTATATGCTGTGTTGTGTATCTGTACCCCGCTGACTCATGACCATCAATGAGTCTAGGCAAAGTTACCCATTTGCAGGTTCTTGCCAATCGGTTCGTAGATTGTATTGTGATATGCATTATATTATCTATCTAACTTTGTTATGCATGTCTTTGTTATGTATATTGAAAATCTCAATAAAAACTATTGTGAAAAAAAAAACTTTACAAGGATAGACTACCTATTCTGCACAGACACTATGTTCCCCATGATTTCTGAAGCAGAGATCCACAAGATTGCAATCTCAGATCACGCCCCCATCTCACTCTCTTTTCATGAATCTCTGTCCCAACCAAACCCTCACATATGGCGCTTCCCTCAATATCTTTATAATAATGTAGACTTTCAACAGTACATGCATACTGCATGGTCAGACTACACATCTACCAACTCCCCACACGCAGACAACCCCAATTTATTCTGGGATGCAGGAAAGGCTTTCCTTAGAGGGAAAATAATAGCGTATGCCGCCACTTTCAAAAAACACTCCCTATTAAAATTCAAGTCAGCCAGCCTGTGTTTAAAGGTAGCCCAGAGGGATCTATCAACCCTTGAGTCCCCACAAAACCGTATAGAATGGAAAGCGGCGAAAGCCGACTTTGACTCATGGGCTGAGTCACTGGAAATGACAAAGAGAACACATTTAGAAGCCCAATATTTCAAATATGGAAACAAATCTGGCAAACTCTTGGCCAGACTAGCAAGAGGACCTTATACCCCTATGCACATCACAGCCCTGAGGGACCCCCAGGGCAATCTTAAAACCAAACCCCAGGAAATGAACCAAGTCATGAAAGATTTCTACACTAACCTATACGCCCCTGATCAAACAAACAACACCCTAGCTCAAAATTTTCTAGTTAAACACTTACCCTCGGTCTTCCCAGCACATCTTGAATCCCTCAATGCTCCCATATCAAGCGCAGAAATCACACTTGCTATCAACCAGCTAGCCCCTAATAAAGCCCCAGGACCCGATGGGTTTTCGGGGGAATTCTATAAAACGCTTCACTCTCTCCTACTACTGACCTTAGAAAAAGTTTATTCCGGCATTTGGAGTGGGGGTCCTTACCTCCCTTCAGGTAACCAAGCTATCATAAAATTACTCTCCAAAAAAGGCAAAGACCTGGTAGAACCTGGATCCTATCGCCCCATCTCACTTCTGAACTTAGATGTAAAAATTCTATCTAAAGTTATAGCTACCAGATTGGCTTCTATTCTTCCGGACCTGATACATCCGGCGCAGTCAGGCTTTGTTAAAGGCAGAACAGCCTCCCTGAACATTCGTAAAGTCCTAATGGCCCTTAACCACGCAGACAAACATAAAGAGGGGTATTTTGCCATCATCACCCTGGATGCGGAGAAAGCATTTGACAACGTCAGCTTTGAATGGCTCTCTTTGGTATTAGGACAGCTGGGTTTCTCAGGCCCATTTGTTCATCTGGTTAAGTCCATGTACTCTGCTCCTGCGGCCAGGTAGGTGGTGGCGGGTCTGCTATCAGAGGAATTTAGGCTTTTCAAGGGCACGAGGCAGGGTTGCCCCTTGTCCCCGCTCTTATTTAACCTTGCCATAGAACCAATGTCCAGGTATCTCAACACGATCTCACCACTACATGGAGCTGCGTTCGGCATTCTTTGCAGATGACGTTCTCGTATTCTCTGCAAACCCTTCGGAAGACATGACCACCATCACTCACATTTTCAATGATTTTAAGACATATTCCGGTCTGCGCATAAATTACAGCAAAGGTGAAATTCTCCCTATAGGCCACAATAAGCGAAGACCCTGGGCACTCACATTACCATTCCCATTGGCTACATCACACATCACCTATCTAGGAATAAAAATAGGAAACCTTCCCTCCTCCTTATACTCACTAAATTTCCCTCCCCTTTTCCATAAGATCTCACAAGAATTGGAGAACTGGACGGACCTGCCCCTGTCGCTACTGGGGAGATGCCATCTGTTCAAAATGGTCAGTTTTGCGCGTTTACTGTACCCGCTGCAAACAATACCTTTACTGCTCAAACACAAAGACGTGCAGTCTCTAAACAAATACATTACTAAATTCATATGGCAACGCAAGAGACCTCAAATTGCTATGACAAAACTGCATCTCCCCAGGGGCGAGGGAGGCATCTCTCTGCCTAATATTAGAGTGTACAATTTAGCATGCCTATTACGCATAGGGCTGGACTGGATAAATAATAAGTCTAGATACACCAATTATGTTTTGGAGGATGCCAAGACCAGGCCTTTCTCGTTAAGTGCTCTTCTACACTCACCCTGGAAGTCCTTAACCCCTGACCTACAGCACAACCCATTGCTCCGGGACACTTCCATAGCTTGGAGAGAGATCCATAAACTGCTGAACGTTCCTGCATCTATATCCAAACATCTTCCTATCCAAGGGAACCCAAACTTTCCCCCGCGAACTCACCATCATCCTTACATCCTATGGCGGAACCACAGCCTCACACACTTTGCATCACTTTGCGACCCTACCACCGGACAACTGCTACCCTTCCCAGTTTTGGCAAAAAAATACTCCCTGCCACCGAACCATATCTTTCATTATTGGCAATGTACCCACTACATGCAATCACTATGCAGAGACAGTACCAAGAGATTCTGACCATCCTTTATTGACACCCTCTTGGACTCTTACACAATCTCGGAGATCTACAAACCCCTGAACGCGAAAATCACACCTCCTTTCTCTTCCTCCTCTGCCAAAAACTGGAACAGAGACTTTCAAGACCCGGATCTGATGGGCAAGATCTTACAAGGCTATAACAAAACCCGGCGGCTAATACCCTGTGAGAAGTGGAGGGAAACTCAATTAAAAATAATCCAACGGGCTTACATTCCGTTCTCCTGGGACACACAAAAAGCCAATGCCATGTCTTGCCCCCATTGCAATCAACCGAAACCATCTTTGTCTCACCGCTTTTGGTCTTGCTCATATATATCTACCTTTTGGGACAATATCATCCAATTCATCCATCGAGTCCCCTTACTCCAGATCCCAAGGGATCCACTCCTACTTATTTTCGGATACTGGGACAAACAGCTCTTAACATGGGCCTTGGCCCCGAACCCCACACCGAAAGAGTGGATCTTACTGTGCCTGTTCACCGCCAGAAGAGTAATCCTAAAAAACTGGACCTCAGTCTCCAGCCTGTCTATATCTCAGGTGAAACAGGAGCTTCTTTACCAACTAAGTAAGGAGAAGACCCTGACGGACCTAAATCTCCCAAGAGCAGAACAACGCTTTACTAAACGGTGGAAAATTTTCACAGACTTCATGCAGTCTCCAATCACCACAACCTCCACCTACCCACCTTCAGCTATTCTCAGTGACGTCCATTCAAACTTGACTAAGCAAGTAGCACCCCTCTGACTTCTCATTGCAATAGGTTGACTTTTTCCCTTGTCTTTTCCCGTGTCTTTTTGTAGGCAGAATACCCCCCCCTCCACTAATATTCCTGCTGATGTTGTCTATACCCAGTTACACATGTTACTTCATTGAATATAGGATTTCCATCCAGTTCTCCAACGGCTTATCAGTATTGCTAGACATAAAGGTCAATACGACTTTTCAATCTGTATGGATATCCTCCATGTACGTTATGTTAGTATTATTGGTAATATAATTCCTAAAACTTACTGCATCAGCCTTATGGCTGTAGATCGACTCTGTAAGCTGCATTGCAAACATTTTGTAATCTATCCAAAATGTCTAATAAAATCATATTAAAAAAAAAAAAAGATATAAGTCAGCTAATAACTGGCTTTACCCCTCAGGTAAAGCAATATGGTAACAGAATTTATAGTTTAATTTAGTGCCTTCTATGTCTCAGCAATACTTTGGTGTTAAATACCCGACTCTCTTATATATACAGCCCCGTGCTCTCATTGAGCACTATTTATTTACGCTCATCTCCTGCACACTGGCCATGCATTGACTCTTTGTGACTAGGTAACTATTCATGATGTTATGTGTAAATAAACATTCATGTGTAAATAAGATTCACTCTGTAAATGAACTTTATTAATGATTTCTCTGTCTCACCATACTGGACCGATGTAACTTACCCAAAGGTGCTCTGGGATCAATTATGACATCCAGCTATTGAGACAGCTACCAGTCCAATACACATATAGGGTTAACTAATGGAGCTGATAATGAAGTGGGCGGGACTGGATTCACCTGTGTAACGAATGGAAGACGTGGAGAAAGCCTTTATAAGAGGCACTATTACCAGTGCGCCCCCCACCCTGATGAAATTTGCATGGTAATGAATGAAACACGTCGGTGTTTCAGCCCCCTTCACCCCCCCACACCATATGGGTCCCCCTCTTTCTAAGGGGACCGCTTGCAGTCCGACACTAGAGGTGTCCTACTAATCTACAACCCACATCCGCTGTCCACATTGATACCGTTCCAGCTCTGCTTTGATCCGCCTTTGACTGGTGTCGGCTAATCTGAGCATGTATGTGAAGCCTCGGCCCTGCACTACGGTCGTCTCGGACTTATGACACTGGATACCGGATCCTTGGTCAGAAGCCCATCAACCACCCAGTGGATCAGCAGGATGAGCTGTCATCAGCCACCCAGATAGCACTTTGACATTTCATTCAGCTGTACCCTGCCAAGACGAAGGACGCCGACACAGCTATTGACTTCACCTAACACACCTGGTACATCTGGAGGACAGCGGTATTGATCATAGCCAATCACATTGAACCGTGAGTTGCATTCCACCTTTGGGAGATCCATTCTATCTTGCAGCTGACTTTTGTTTAGACGCCCGTTGCGGTGAGATACTGCTGGCACCCAGTATTTTCAAAGGTACCGACAGCTCACCTTAATCTACACTGACAGAGAGGTCTATATTACGCTGCATTTGACTGCATAATCCCACAGACTATTAGCCCTAATGAATTAGGATTTCACATTATCTTGCCATTTGCAAATATAGACTTGATCCCAAACTGAAATTTCACCACAGAAAACTGTGCTAAGCGCTGCACTCTGAAGACTAGTGCTGGTGAATATATCCACTATGATCCCGTGATTGCATTAGGCTGTGGCACTGTGGTGTTGTGATCATCATTTACTCTGTACACCTTTAGTCATTGTTGGACTTCCCTGGACCTAGAGGTTCCATTACCCAAGCACCAGCACTTCATTGAGCTGGCGCTAAAGGGTGGATTACCTAGGATCCATGGTTAAGTCCTAATCAGTATATCGCTTGTATACAGACGTGACATGTGGGTGTGACCCCGGGGTGATGTTTTAATATAGACAACATTGTCTTTTAAATTGTTGTCAAGTGTAATTGGTTTTCTTTTCAATTTTTTGCATTAATAAATTATATTTTCTAGTATATGCCGCTGGATTATCCCTTTTTTCTCCTGCTGGAGAAAAGGACCTACTTTTGGGAAGGGTCTTTCCCCTCCCCCCCCTTTCTTGTGTGGTCACTTGTGCATGTAGCTGGCACAGATTGACCACATCCTGTCATTGCAACAGGAGCTTCACCAACATCACCAACACCAACAGCACAAGCAGCAACAAGACCATGACCACGTCCCTTATTTGATGCTCTCCTCATTCAGGATGCAAATGTACTATCTAGAACAAATTTATATAATTTTTTATAACGCTAATCTGTCTCTCACACCAGCAGCATGATCCTTTCCCTACACCAGTATGAGAGGATTTTATAATGCTAATCTGTCCCTCACACCAGCAGCAGGAACCTCTCCCTACACCAGTATGATATGATTTTAGAACACTAATCTGTCCCTCACAGCAGCAGCAGGAACCTCTCCCTTTACCAGTATGAGAGGATTTTAGAACACTAATCTGTCCCTCACACCAGCAGCAGGAACCTCTCCCTACACCAGTATGAGATTATTTTATAACGCTAATCTGTCCATCACACCAGCAGCAGGAACCTCTGCCTACACCAGTATGAGATGATTTTATAAAGGTAATCTGTCCCTCACACCAGACGCAGGAACCTCTCCCTACACCAGTATGAGATGATTTTATAACGCTAATCTGTCCCTCACACCAGCAGCAGGAACCTCTCCCTACACCAGTATGGGATGATTTTATAGCGCTAATCTGTCCCTCACACCAGCAGCAGGAACCTCTCCCTACACCAGTATGAGATGATTTTATAATGCTAATCTGTCCCTCACACCAGCAGCAGGAACCTCTCCCTACACCAGTATGAGATGATTTTATAACGGTAATCTGTCCCTCACACCAGCAGCAGGAACCTCTCCCTAAACAAGTATGAGATGATTTTATAACGCTAATCTGTCCCTCACGCCAGCAGCAGGAATCTCTCCCTACACCAGCATGTGATGATTTAGTAACGGTAATCTGTCCCTCACACCAGCAGCAGGAACCTTTCCCTATACCAGTATGAGATGATTTTATAAAGGTAATCTGTCCCTCACACCAGCAGCAGGAACCCCTGCCTACACCAGTATGAGATGATTTTATAACGCTAATCTGTCCCTCACAATAGCAGCAGGAACCTCTCTCTAATCCAGTATGAGATGATTTTATAACGCTAATCTGTCCCTCACAGCAGCAGCAGGAAACTTTCCCTACGCCAGAATGAGATGATTTTATAACCCTAATCTGTCCCTCACATCAGCAGCAGGAACCTCTCCCTACACCAGTATGGGATGACTTTATAACGCTAATCTGTCCCTCACACCAGCAGCAGGAACCTCTCCCTACACCAGTATGAGATGATTTTATAACGCTAATCTGTCCCTCTCACCAGCAGCAGGAACCTCTCCCTACACCAGTATGAGATGATTTTATAACGCTAATCTGTACCTCACACCAGCAGCAGGAACCTCTCCCTACACCAGTAGGAGATGATTTTATAATGCTAAACTGCCCCTCACACCAGCAGCAGGAACCTCTCCCTACACAAGTATGAGATGATTTAGTAACGGTAATCTTTCCCTCACACCAGCAGCAGGAAATTTTCCCTATACCAGTATGATATGATTTTAAAAGGTAATCTGTCCTTCACACCAGCAGCAGGAACCTCTCCCTACAACAGTATGAGATGATTTTATAACGCTAATCTGTCCCTCACACCAGCAGCAGGAACCTCTCCCTACACCAGCATGAGATGATTTTTTAATGGTAATCTGTCCCTCACACCAGCAGCAAGAACCTCTCCCTTCACCAGTATGAAATGATTTTATAACGCTAATCTGTCCCTCACACCAGCAGCATGAACCTCTCCCTACACCAATATGAGATGATTTTATAACGCTAATCTGTCCCTCACACCAGCAGCAGGAGCCTCTCCCTACACCAGTATGAGATGATTTCATAACGCTAATCTGTCCCTCACACCAGCAGCAGGAACCTCTCCCTACACCAGTATGAGATGATTTTTTAATGGTAATCTGTCCCTCACACCAGCAGCAGGAACCTCTCCCTACACCAGTATAAGATGATTTCATAACGCTAATCTGTCCCTCACACCAGCAGCAGGAACCTCTGCCTACACCAGTATGAGATGATTTAGTAACGGTAATCTGTCCCTCACACCAGCAGCAGGAACCTCTCCCTACACCAGCATGTGATGATTTAGTAACGGTAATCTGTCCCTCACACCAGCAGCAGGAACATTTCCCTATACCAGTATGAGATGATTTTATAAAGGTAATCTGCCCCTCACACCAGCAGCAGGAACCCCTGCCTACACCAGTATGAGATGATTTTATAACGCTAATCTGTCCCTCAAAATAGCAGCAGGAACCTCTCTTTATTCCAGTATGAGATGATTTTATAACGCTAATCTGTTCCTCGCAACAGCAGCAGGAACCTTTCTCTACACCAGTATGAGATTATTTTATAACCCTAATCTGTCCCTCACATCAGCAGCAGGAACCTCTCCCTACACCAGTATGAGATGACTTTATAACGCTAATCTGTCCCTCACACCAGCAGCAGGAACCTCTCCCTACACCATTATGAGATGATTTTATAACGCTAATCTGTCCCTCACACCAGCAGCAGGAATCTCTCCCTACACCAGTATGAGATGATTTTATAACACTAATCTGTCCCTCACATCAGCAGCAGGAACCTCTCCCTACACCAGTATGAGAGATTAGCGTTATGAAATCATCTCATACTGGTGTAGGGAGAGGCTCCTGCTGCTGGTGTGAGGGACAGATTAGCGTTATAAAATCATCTCATACTGGTGATGGGAGAGGTTCCTGCTGCTGGTGTGAGGGACAGATTACCATTAAAAAATCATCTCATACTGGTGTAGGGAGAGGTTCCTGCTGCTGGTGTGAGGGACAGATTAGCGTTATAAAATCATCTCATACTGGTGATGGGAGAGGTTCCTGCTGCTGGTGTGAGGGACAGATTACTATTAAAAAATCATCTCATACTGTTGTAGGGAGAGTTTCCTACTGCTGGTGTGAGGGACAGATTACCTTTTAAAATCATATCATACTGGTATAGGGAAAGTTTCCTGCTGCTGGTGTGAGGGAAAGATTACCGTTACTAAATCATCTCATACTTGTGTAGGGAGAGGTTCCTGCTGCTGGTGTGAGGGGCAGTTTAGCATTATAAAATAATCTCCTACTGGTGTAGGGAGAGGTTCCTGCTGCTGGTGTGAGGTACAGATTAGTGTTATAAAATCATCTCATACTGGTATAGGGAGAGGTTCCTGCTGCTGGTGTAAGGGACAGATTAGTGTTTTAAAATCATATCATACTGGTATAGTGAGAGGTTTCTGCTGCTGGTGTGAGGGACAGATTAGTGTTATAAAATCATATCATACTGGTATAGTGAGAGGTCCCTGCTGCTGATGTGAGGGACAGATTAGTGTTCTAAAATCATATCATTCTGGTATAGGGAGAGGTTCCTGCTGCTGGTGTGAGGGACAGATTAGAGTTCTAAAATCATAACATACTGGTATAGGGAGAGGTTCCTGCTGCTGGTGTGAGGGATAGATTACTGTTCTAAAATCATCTCATACTGGTATAGGGAGAGGATCCTGCTGCGTCTACATTGCTGGTTTAAAAAAATAAGAATAATATATATATTTTTTATTATATTAATAAATAGTGTTACATGGTACATTTGCACCCCACTGTGCATTTCTTGCACAAAATTAAAAAGTGCGTCGACATTGCTGGTTTAAAAAACAATCTAAATTTGTGCTAAATAGTACATTTGCGTCCAGAATGAGGAGAGCGTCAAATAAGGGATGTGGTCGTGGTGCTGCTGGTGGTGTTGGTGAAGCTCCTGTTGCAAGGAGAGGACGTGGTTGGTCTGTGCCAGCTACACGCACAAGTGAAACACCTTCCTCAGGTGCGAGTAGCCGACAGAACCTTCAACGTTATAAGGTAGGCCCGAATGCCGCTCAACGAATGGTGAGGACAGAGCAAGTTCAGGAGATAGCAGATTGGGTGGCTGACAATGCCTCCAGTTCCTTCACATTGTCTCCCACCCGGTCCATTGCTGAAAGCTCAGAATTGGCACCTGAACCCCATGGCCATCTGTCTTTCACCTTGGCCCCTTGTAAATCAGCCAAGCTGTCTGAGCCCCAAGTCATGCAGCAGTCTCTTATGCTTTTTGATGACTCTGCTAGTGTGCATTCCGTGGGCCATCCACATAGCCCTGCCGCAGAAGTGAAAGACATTGAGTGCACCAATGCCCAAACACTTCTGTTGCAGGATGAGGACATGGAAACACAACCACAGCACGTCTCTGATGATGACGAAACACAGGTGCCAACTGCTGCGGCTTTGTACAGTGTGCAGACTGACAAGGAGGGCAGTGGTGAAGAGTGGGTGGAAGATGATGTGGAGGATGATGAGGTCCTAGACCCCACATGGTCATGCAAGTAAAGTGTGCAGTTTAGAGGAAGAGGTGGTGGTCGCACAGAGGCACCAGCACAACAAAAGAAGAAGCAGGTTGCAAAAGTGGAGCGACGGTCCCCTAGACAGTACGCCTGCTACTACCCACTGCACCCAGGGACCTAGCACACCAAAGGCAGCTCAAAGGCGTTCCCCGGTGTGGCAGTTCTTCAGACAATGTGCTGACGACAAGACACAAGTGGTTTGCAAGCTGTGCAATGAGAGCCTGAAACAAGGCATAAATGTTCTAATCCTGAGCATAACCTGCACGACCAGGCATCTAAATGCAAAGCACAAGCTGCAGTGGAATAAGTACCTCAAAATCCAAGAAAGGTCTCGGGCTCCTCCTGCTTCCTTTTCTGCTGCTGCCTTGGCCTCTTCCTCCACCTCTACATTGCCAGTGTCACCTGCCACCCAGCAAACAGACGATGTGACAGCAATGGCACCATGTCTGCCACCGTCCTCAAGCATTTCCACACCATGGTCCCATTGAAGCTTACAGCTGTCCATCTCTCCAGAAAGAAGTACCCCCCTACCCACTCACCATCCCTGGCCCTGAATGCCAGCATTTCAAAATTCCTGGCCTTTGAAATGCTGTAATTCCATCTGGTGGACACGGGCAGTTTTAAAAACCTGGTGGCGGTGGCTGTCCCACAGTACATGGTTCCCTGCCCCCACTTCTCTTTGCATCCTATTGCCTCCTCCTCCTACTCCGCCTCCTCCTCTTCTACCACCTCCTCATCTGGTCAGCATAACACCTTCACCACCAACTTCAGCACATCCAAGGGGAAACGACAGCAGGCTGTTTTAAAACTGATATGTTTGGGGGATAAACCCCGCACTACACAGGAGCTGTGGATGGGCATTGAACAACAGACCAATGAGTGGTTGTTGCCACTGAGCCTCAAGCCCGGCCCGGTGGTGTGCAATAATGGGCCAAATCTTGTAGCAGCTCTGGGGCTAGCCTGTTTGACGCACATCCCTTGCCTGGTGCATGTGCTGAATTTGGTGGTGCAGAAATTTCTAAAAAACTACCTGGATATGTCTGTGCGTGCTTTTGGCGTTCTCACCCTGCTGCTGCTCGCCTGCCTGTGCTGCAGCGGAACTTCGGCCTTCCTGCTCACCACCTCCTATGCGACATTCCCACAAGGTGGAACTCCACCTTGCACATGCTGGAGAGACTGTGCGAGCAGCAGCAGGCAATAGTGGAGTTTCAGCTGCAGCAGGCATGGGTCAGTCACTCTGCGGAACAGCACCACTTCACCACCGAGTGGGCCTCCATGCGAGACCTGTGTACCATATTGCGGTGTTTCGAGTACTCCACCAACATAGCCATTGCCACTGTTCTCAGCATTACTATCCCACTTCTATGTCTCCTTGAAAAAACACTTTGGGCGATGATGGAAGAGGATGTGGCACAGGAGGAAGAGGAGGAGGAAGAGGGGTAATTTCCACGGTTATCAGGCCAGTCATTCACAAGTGGCTCAGAGGGTGGGTTCCTGCCCCAGCATAGGCGAGGTAAAAAATTTTCAAGCCAGAGCACAGTTCTGGAGGATGAGGAGGACAAGGATGATGATGAGGATGAGGAGGAGGAGGAACCGTGTTCACAGCAGGGTGGCACCCAACGCAGCTCCTGGGCATCACTGGAGCGTGGCTAGGGGGAAACGGAGTACACAGATGATACACCTCCCACAGAGGACAGCTTGTCTTTGCCTCTGGGCAGCCTGGCACACATGAGCGACTACATCCTGCAGTGCCTGCGCAACAACAGCCGAGTTGCCCACATTGTAACTTGTGCTGATTACTGGCTGGCCACCCTGCTGGATCCCCATTACAAGGACAACATGCCGTCCTTAATTCCCTCACTGGAGCGTGATCGGAAGATGCGCGACTACAAGCGCACGCTGGTAGACGCACTGCTGAGGGCATTCCCAAATGACACAGGGGGCTCAGTGGAAGCACAAGGATAAGGCAAAAAGAGTAGGAAGAGGTCGCCAACGCAGCTGTGGCACCGCCAGCACCTCAGAAGGCAGGGTTAGCATGGCCGAAATGTGGAAAAGCTTTGTCAGCAGCACGCCACAACAAACAGCACCACCAGATGATAGGCAACATCTTAGCAGGAGGCAGCATTTAAGCAACATGGTGGAACAGTATGTGCACACACACCTACACATACTGACTGATGGGTCTGCCCCATTCAACCTCTGGGTCTCCAAATTGGGCACATGGCCTGAGCTTGACCTTTATGCATTGGAGGTGCTGGCCTGCCCTGCAGCCAGTGTATTGTCTGAACGTGTGTTTAGCACGGCAGGGGGCGCTATCACAGACAAGCGCAGCCGCCTGTCCACAGCCAACATGGACAAGCTAACGTTTATTAAAATGAACCAGGCATGGATTCCACAAGACTTGTCTGTACCTTGTGCAGAATAGCCATTTATACTGGCCTCACACAGCCATTGATATACTTAAGTGAACGTATATATATATTTTTTTAATATGTCTCAATATTTTGGGGGCGACCCCAATTAGAAAAAAAAAACCAAACAAACAAAAACAGTGTTGGCTACCTCCTCCACCGTCACTTCCACCTACACCGCCACGGTCACTGCCTCCTCAACCTCCTACTCCACATCCAGCTCCATCCACCTCCTCCACCTCCTCCTCCATTTTTTTATGTGATTTTAAGTTATTTCCCTATCCACATTTGTTTGCAGGGCACTTGTCTTACTCTTACCCCTATTTTGCTTCCTTTTGCAGCCCTCTAGCCCTTTCCAGGACTTTTTTAGAGCCATTTTTGTGCCCAAAAGTTTGGGTCAACATTGGTTTCAATGGGGTTCAGGGTTAAGTTCAGGTCAAGTTCGGTGCCGGACCCAAACTTTTTCGCAAAATTAGGCCGAACCAACCGAACCCAAACATCCAGGTGTTCGCTCAACTCTATTTATAATGCTAATCTATCCCTCACACCAGTATGAGATGATTTTATAACGCTAATCTGTCCCTCACACCAGCAGCAGGAACCTCTCCCTACACCAGTATGAGATGATTTCATAATGCTAAACTGTCCCTCACACCAGCAGCTGGAACCTTTCCCTATACTAGTATGAGATGATTTCATAACGCTAATCTATCCCTCACACCAGTAGGAAGAACCTCTCCCTACACCAGTATGAGATGATTTTATAAAACTAATCTATCCCTCAAACCAGCAGCAGGAACCTCTCCCTATACTAGTATGAGATGATTTTATAGCACTAATCTATCCCTCACACCAGCAGCAGGAACCTCTCCCTATACTAGTATGATATGATTTTATAACGCTAAACTGTCCCTCACACCAGCAGCAGGAACCTCTCCCTACACCAGTATGAGATGATTTTATAATGCTAATCTGTCCCTCACGCCAGCAGCAGGAACCACTCCCTACACCAGTATGAGATGATTTTAAAACGCTAAACTGTCCCTCACACCAGCAGCTGGAACCTCTCACTATTCTAGTATGAGATGATTTTATAATGCGAATCTATCCCTCACACCAGCAGCAGGAACCTCTCCCTACACCAGTATGAGATGATTTTATAAAGCTAATCTATCCCTCAAACCAGCAGCAGGAACCTCTCCCTATACTAGTATGAGACGATTTTATAGCGCTAATCTATCCCTCACACCAGCAGCAGGAACCTCTCCCTATGCTAGTATCGCTGAACTGTCCCTCACACCAACAGCAGGTACCTCTCCCTACACCAGTATGAGATGATTTTATAACGCTAATCTGTCCCTCACAACAGCAGCAGGAACCTCTCCCTACACCAGTATGAGATGATTTTATAAAGCTAATTTATCCCTCAAACCAGCAGCAGGAACCTCTCCCTATACTACTATGAGATGATTTTATAGCGCTAATCTATCCCTCACACCAGCAGCAGGAACTCCTTTCCGCCCGACTACCAGGGAATAGGAACAGAGGAAGGAGAGCGCTGGTAAAATCACTGTATAAATACATAAAAGGCTCACTGTTATAAGAAGCATTGTAAGCATGATTTTAGGGGAAAGGGGGATTTTGTAAAATAAAGCATACGGTTTTACACTATGAGTCTCCACCCTTTGATCTTTACATGCTACTCAAATCAACTGAGAGATGACCCATAACAAGAGAGAGCCGTAGGAAGAAAACACAGAGGGGTTGCCAGCTCACCCTAAAGAAGCAGGAAAGTGCTACAAGACCATATCTCTGGTAAGTGGGGATCTGAAAGGGGATAAAGAAAGAGGAACACCATAGGCAGAAAAACAGAAGAGCGTCGCTTTGTGGACTGGTTCCGAATCTAAACCCAAAAGATTGGAAACAACCCAAAAAGAGAGACTATTTTATATAAGGAAAAATAATAGAGCACCGCTGTTTTATGGTATTTTATGGACTTGATACATATTGTTTTAAAAAAGTTTTATAAATGCATTGATTTTAGAGGTTATATATGAATTGGTATTAGACCTATCTTTTATATATATATATATTTATATGAAGCTATAGACAATTTATTCACTATATGTACAGAATTATGTAAGACGATATATGAGAGTATTGATGCTCAGGAAAAAACACCCAGGAAAACTATTAATAGCAGAAAGACACCCAGGCGCTGCTGACATTTGATAATTGGTGAGCAAAGTCAAGCACACTATCAGTTAAATGACAGCACAGAGCATTCTAAATTAACACAGCAGCAGCCGGACCAGGTCAGGGAGTAAAATACACCTAAAAATTAACAAGGAGCGCTGGGTTTAAGGATAACTACCAATCTTCATTAATCAGATCAATGTATATGCATAGATAATCTACCTGAACTAAGACCAGGGCTTCCAGTACTATTATAAGCACATCATGGGGGCATCTATTGCTGCTTCTTAACCGGTTCCCCACTGGCTTGCGTACATTTACTGCTGCAGAGTGGCAGCATCCAGCAAATCGCCGTCTTTAAACGGCGGCTCATGCATGTGCAGCTAGTGGGCGCCGCACTCTGCAGGAGTGTGCCCGCGTCTTGGGCGGATCCGATGTCCGCTGGCGAGCCGTGATTGCTCACCACAGAAGAAAAACGGGGATGTAAACACGACGGTTCCCCATGCTGTCAGGCAGCATCTAAGAGATCTGCTGATCCCTGTCACTGGGATCAGTTAGATTTCTTATGCCCCTGGCAGCCCAGCCCCCTCACAGTTAGAACACGCAAAGGAAACACAGTTAACCCCTAGAGCGACTGCCCAGGTTAACCCTTTCACTGCCAATGACATTTATACATTGGTTATTTAAATTTCTGATCGCTGTATAAATGTCTTTGGTCCCCAAAAAGTGTCAAAAATGTCCGACACGTCTGCCCCAATATCAAAATCCTGACAAAAATCACAGATCGCCCCCATTACTAATAAAAAAAAAATGTAAAGACCCCAAAAATGAATTCTGATGGTTTGTAAACGCGGCAAATTTTGCGCAAACCAATCAATAAGCGCTGATTGTGATTTTTTTTACCGAAAATATGAGTAAGAATATAAATCGGCCAAAACCGATGAATACATTAGTTTTTTTTAAATTTGTATTTTAGCAAAAAGTAAGAAATATTGTTTTTTTTTCAAAATTGCCGCTCTTTTTTTGTTTATAGCGGTGATCAGAAATGATGCAGAGGTGATCAAAACCACCAATAGAAAGCTCTATTTGTGGGAAAAAAAGGACACAAATTTTGTTTGGGTACAACGTCCCACAACCGCACAATTGTCAGTTAAAACAACTCACTGCCGAATCGCAAAAAGTGCTCTGGTCCTAACATGGGAAATCCTTCCAGGGCTGAAGTGGTTAATCTTAAAATTATTGTTTTGAACAAGAACATTCAGTAACAGGAATATTACAGTTACACTTTTATGCAGCTAAAGCAGTCAAGTAATCAAATATAAGATCTCCTGCAATGCTTTGTATACAGTTAGGCCACAAAGATTTTTTGAGTATTTTCTTTATTAATAGGTATCATTGCTGAAATCTACACACAATATTGTTTATAATCATATTACACCACATCCGGGGTTTACAATACCATGACATTGAATCCATTGGACTCAGTGTTGTCTCTTTATGGTTTATTATTGTCTAATGTATTCATAATAGATTTGTTCTTGACCTAGTTTGTAAAGAGTGTCAATAATACTGGCTGTTGATATGTTGATATTCAAATAAATATGGCAACACAGATAGGGTCACTTGCTTCAATAATAAAAATACAGTTTAAAGCAAACCTTTCTATGCCAAACAAGTTCTGAATTTATCTCTTAAAATCAGTGGAGTTCAGTTATTAAACAAGAGTAGACTGTTTACAGAGCAATGTACTGAATAAAGTGTATCTAAATCTAAAAACACAATTACAATTTTGAAGCTTATCAGTCCTCAGATGTAGTGGCTGTATTCATTTTCTTTTTAAAGCTTTTATTATCAATAGGTTATCCTGCGAGAACCACACTTTCTATGGTGAAAACTAATAGGGAGTGAGACAAACTTTTTTCAGCAAAATAATGGAAAAAGTTGAGATCCCCAAGCATGGTGCTTGAACTACACTGAAGTCTAAGGAGGCCAATTCCTTCATTTTGAAGTACTGTGAAGCAGGCAAATGGACTTCTAATAAGGCTTAAAGGACTATATTAAAAATAAATATATTTTTAAAGACATTTTACATTTCAAATATTTTTGTTGTTTTAACTAGGTATTTGTGTGTTTATATTCCCTGCATTATTTGTTTGCCTTACCAAGTAATGATGGGTTCACATATTGTGCCTGCAGTTTGAAGTGTCATGGCTGATCAATTCTCTATGGCCATGTATTCATTCATCTAGCTTGTCCCTATTTGCTAAAGGAACAGGTAACTTATTGTTGCAGGTAACACAGCGTTCAGTGCCAGCGACAGCTGGTGGTATATTTTTTGGGGGGGTGGCAAACAATGCACCCACCCCCCCAGTCGGTTGGTCAGCCCCGAACTTACCCCATCTAGGTCCCGGGCAGCACTTCTTCTGGGCAGCTGCTTCTCCTGCGTCTCCTCCTGCTCAGCAGCATGGCCACCCTCCTCCTCCTAGATGGCCAATAGGATCGCCTCTCCTCTCCTCGGCCAATCAGGTGACAGGTCTCAGGATCCGCTTCCTGACTGGCCGAGAGGAGAATCAGCAAGACAATAGTGAATATTAATTCGCTATTGTCACACAATTGGGTGAGCTCGGGGCACAGTGCTCTGCACCCCGAGCCCACCCCTTTTTTAAGCCAATTAGAGCCTCAGGCTCTAATCTTTTGTTTCTAACAAAAAAAAAAAACCCATTGGAAACCATGCGTCCTGTGCCCTGCATGTAGAATAGGAGCTGGGCGCATGGATTAGGGTGGCGGCGCCCCTGCTTACCGTATGGACTGACCGCCACTGTCCAGTGCATGCTTTGCCATTTGTTCTGTGTTGCTTCATAAATGTGAAAGTGCTAATGTAATGAAATAGGGATCTTTGGCAGTTAATTGCTTTGCCTGCTTGTGTCTGTATCAGATCTAATTACTAACTTTCACCTGAACAAGCACTAGACTGAGAGACCCAGGGATTGTGGGATAGATAGTGTCTTCACAGCAAGTGTCAGTCCTTAGACTACGTACAAAGGTCATGCATTAAAATGTCTAGTTCCATGCTGTATGCCTCATGTTTGAACAAAAAAATAAAACTACAGACACAGGAATGTGAAGATTCACTGTACTATAGGCTGTGCACTGACACCATGAAATTACATAATAAATACACACATCGTAAAGTGGTTGTAAAGGCAGAAGGATTTTTACCTTACTGCATTCTATGCAGTAAAGTAAAAAATCTTCTGCATGCAGCTTCCCCCACAGCCCCATAATACTCTCCTGAGCCCAATGTGCATGAGAGCCAAGGCTCGGCTATCTTGCTCCTCATTGGCTCAGATACAGCAGCAGCCTCCTGCTGCTGTCAATCATAGCCAGTGGAGAGGGGTGGGTCAAGGCCCTATTCTGTGTGTCTTACGGAAAAATAGAGCAGGGCTCAGGAGCAAGCATGCATGAGTGCCCCCATAGCAAGTGGCTTGTTTTGGGGGCATTTGGTGCTGGGGGTGGATTCCAAGGTGCCAGCAGGGGACCCCAGAAGTGGAGGATTGGGGCTGCTCTGAACAAAAACATTGCACAGAGCTGATGTGTATAACATGTTTGTAATTTTAATAAAAAAAAAAAATTCAAGCTTCACAATCACTCTAAGCAGATGAAAAAACGGGGTTCAGGTAGGAAGATTTTTAATACCCTTAAACCTGCATGTTAAGTAGCATTTAGAAAGAAAAAACATTTACAGCTAAATGACATTTCTTATCTGACTTAATTTTGTTTGTAAAAAATGTCAACGGCCCCCAAAATCCATACCAGACTCTTATCCCCAGGATTAAAAAAATTGCTTGGGATCCCCACAAAAATTCTATCCCAGACACGTATCCAGGCATGTAGCCTCACTGGTAAGAAAAGGCAGGGCGACAACTGTACTGTCCCCCTTCCTAGCTCATACTGGGCCATATGTCCCTAACATTGGAAAGGTAATTGCCTAGGCGCCATGACCCCATGTTGATGGAGGCAAGGGCCTCATTCCCACATTCCTGGCCTGATGGATGTGGGACCCTGTGTGAGAACCTTATTGGAATCATGAAGCCCACATTTAAATAGAGGGCTCCCAGATACCCAAACCCCTACATGAATGAGTAAGGGGTACATAGTACCCTTTACTACTCATTCACAAAAAAAATGAAAACTAGTGAGAAATGCAGGCACCATGAAAAAGTATTTTATTAAATACCATCCAAAAAAAATGTCCCATAGTGTAAATCTGTCATCGATTACATTGTCCAATGTTCTTGAGCCAATGCCAATCACAATCAATGATACCCCAATGACCCGCTTAAACAATCATGGCATTCCAGGTGTTACAGTCAGGGGTCAGGCTCGGAGACCAGCAGCTATAGCAGTAGAGAGGTTCACACCAACCAGCAGGATAAGTACACAAGCAGGTCACTCTGGTGGAAGATGTGGGCTCATCTGAGACACTGATCAGTCTTAACCAGAGCTCCTGATGGTGCAGAAGGGGTGGGGTTGGATATGGAGCAAATGGGGATCAAACAAAAGAATAGTCAGTAAACAGGCCAAAGATCAGTAACAAGTAGTTGCAGGTTGGGATCAAGAGAAATCATATTCGAGGAACAAGCCAAACATCAGTAACAAATGATTATGAAGATATGGATTGCAGGAGGCATAAAAATAGCAAATATTGTCTGGAGAGGAACACATTATTCTGGCAAAATGGAGGTTCAGAGACATGGTTTGAATCAGGAAGTTAATGGGAGGAGCAAAGGATTCAAGATTCACCAGAAACAAGACACAAAGCAAGATTGTCCAAAGAATGAGGGAGGGAGCTGTCCAGTATCTCAGGTGGCACAGCAAAAAAAAAAAACACAGCCAGACATCACAGAGGTTCCAGCTTTAGATCTGGATACTGACACCACACTGAAAATCCACACTCATCAGACTTTAGTCACAAATGACATTGCTGGTTGGGAGTTGAATGTCAAGGAACCAGCAGGGTATCCTGGGTGATGTCATTGCCCAAATATTGTTCAATTACATTAGTCATGATTATTGGCTAGCTTGTTGACATTCAGCAGTTATCTGTTAAACTGTAATTTGTGGTGTGAGTCCATCAGGTGAAGAACTGTTGCCTGCAGGTTATTGTGCTTTATGGTGATAGGTCAATAGTCATCATTAATAATGAATGGCTTTGGATTTACACCATGGGACATTTCTGGGGGTTATAAACAATACTTTTGTCAGTACATTGTAAAAAACAAAGGATGGCCGCTTTGTCAAACCACGCCAGTTGTGTGAAACGCATCACCAGTTTCCCCCTGCGTATACACCATTGAGTGCTTTTGTTTTTATCTTTCTGGAATAAATCTTAATTGCATCGTGTATGGGAGTGTGGCCATTCTTTGTTTTTTACACACATGTTTCTGTTGCAATGACAGGGCATGCCCTACCTACAGGCTTATCACTTAATTTCAGTTTTGCCTTACCCACATAGAGCAGCTGGACTCATTAGCCTTCACTTGAAGTAACAAAGGATACTATGAATGTTTGAGGGGGGGGTCCCAGGCACAAAAAAACCCATGAGGAGTGACAGTGGACAGTGTGATGATCCTTGGGTCTCTTTAGGCAGCTGTAAGGGTTAATCTTCTGCTAGACTGCAATAGTGGTGAGGGGGGAGGGTTCATGTGCTTTGTGTGTGGGTTTTTCTTTACTATGTTACTGCCTCTAGGGAGGCCGAAGCTCAGCTTTGACCCTTGAGTGGATGTTTAATCATTGGAATGATCGCACAATCTATGGGCCCATGGACTCTCCTTCCAACATCAGCGTCATGACATCGGTGAGTGTACATGGGTGCAGTCGGGTTGTCTTTGATGCCTCTATCGCTGTATGTGTGTACCGGGTGCGGGGGAGGTTTCCACATTGATTGCATTAATATTAGAGAGAAACGATTCAGTTTTTGAAGTAACGGTCCCTGTGGTGTCTTCCCCCTGCAGTCTGATGTTGACATACACTTGTACATGTACCTTTTTGGTTTTTTGGTTTATTGTTTTTTACTTACAAATTTGCCTTACTGGTGCTTTGCTTAGACTAATACCACTATTTTGGCAGTTATAAAGTGTTAAAGGTTCACGGATCTCATATGCAATCTAGTGTATGCTGGATCCATGATTGATTGGGTGTCCGGCGTGCGCTGTTGCACATTGAAGATCAGTCGGCTTGAGTTTTCTTTTTTGATTTTATACGGTCATTGGTAAACTTAGTTGTCGTTTACTTGCCTTTATCTACATACAGCTAGATTCATGCCTAGAAAGGATTTAAAATTTAAAATTTAATTTTTAATTTTCTTTTGACCTTTCTTTTATTATATTGGATTTCATTGTATACAGATTTGGGTAAAAATTGTTGAATGTATTGGTACCTTTAAGTAATGTATACACTATTAGTCACTCTTCACTTGTAGGCAATCATTGGTTGATTGATTAATTAATTGATTGCAAACACATGTATCACTTTTTTGCTTGGTTCATGTATTTATACTTGGCATGTGCCTTGTAAAGTCATGCTATGAGTAAGCACCAGCCCACGGTGCGAAACACGTAAGCTGGGACTTGTGGTTCACCCCTATTTTGTATCTGCATCTTTACCTGTACCTTGTTACGAATAAACTCAACACATTGGACTCAGAGTGCGGCTGTCCAGCCTTTTCTTCATACTCTTTCTAAATGTTGCACCCACTGGGAAGGCATCCAGAAAATTTTCCATGACTGGTACCTCACGCCTCACAAACTAGCCAAAATCTATCCCGCAACATCTAACAAGTGTTGGAGAACATGTAACCAGCCTGCACCAGCTCTACACATCTGGTGGACATGCCCCAATTTAAAAACTCTCTGGGACGCAATTTCTACATTCCTGTTCGCCATTATATCTGCACCAATCTTACTTTCCCCAAAGATGATCTTGCTTGGCCTAGAATCGACAAATGGCCAATTCCCGTGCTGACCATCCTGTCTCACGTCCTATTTGCCACCAGATCCCTATTAGCAAAAAACTGGAAATCGTCCAGGCTCCCATCTCTTCCTGAACTTATCTCAACCATCAACAATCAATGCGAGGTGGAACTCATGCATGCCAAAGCGCATTTACAGGTTCCTAAATTCTTGAAACTGTGGAATCTGTGGCTTACTCATCCCAAATGTACAATTTCCACCTAAGACTTAGCTACTACTATTCGGAGCAATGATTTTGAACTGCCAGTAGAAAAGCCACTTGCCTTACCATCTCATCCAGACTGAATGCAACACACACGTTGGGCGAAATGCCAGGACTTTCAGATATCCTTATCTTCAACCCTTCTTCTGCCCTTCTTTTTTCTCTTTCTTTCCCATCCCCTTACTTCACCTGTTGCAATATAGCCTGCTTTAAACTTCATTGTCTACACTGTATATACGTATGTGCATTGCTATGTTATGAGGTCATTTGCGCCGCCCCCACTCTTTGACACAGTGAGTTCCCCTGGGGGGTGTCAATGGAGGGCATGTGCAAACATGACCAGAATGTGCTCAAATTCTATATAACTCACACCTACTACCGGTGGAAGAACATGTCCTTTCATTGTATTCACAGGTATTATTAACTGCGCATATACAATTTTGTTATATGTATCTGCACCTCTCATGTTCCTGTACACTTTTAAAACTAAAATAAAGAATATTAATCTAAAATTGCTTGCGGCTGTAAGGTATTGACTGTTGCCGGTAATATAAATAAAGATCACCAGACCTGAGGGATTTTAAGGGGAACTCCGTGCCAAAATTAAAAAAAAATTGATGTGGGGTCCCCCCAAAATCCATACCAGACCCTTATCCGAGCATGGAACCTGGCCGGGCAGGATGGGGGGGACAGGCGAGTACCCTCCTCCTGACACGTACCAAGCTACATGCCCTCAACATGGGGGGTGGGTGCTTTGGGGAAGGGGGGACTCTGCGCCCCCCACCCCAAAGCACCTTGTCCCCATGTTGATGGGGACAAGAGCCTCTTCCCATCAACCCTGGGCTGTGGTTGTCGGGATCTGTGGGCAGGGGGCTTATCGGAATCTGGAAGCCCCCTTTAACAAGGGGGCCCCCAGATTCCGACCCCCCCATGTGAATCGGTATCAGGTACATTGTACCCCTACCCATTAACCAATAAACTGTCAGAAAAGAAAAACCACAAGAGACAATTAGGGACAAGTCCTTTATTAAAAAAGAAAAAAGTGTCCCCCAATGTAATCCATTGTCAATCACGGCGTGCAACGACCCAAAAGATAAAAAAATGAAACAGCTCCTCCCTAATTGGAGGGCTCCCCTTAACTGGCCTATTTTTTCTTTGACAGCTTATTTATACTCAAGGGCGAGGCCACCTGGTCATGTAACTGAGTGACCCCGCCCCCTCTGACATCACATGACATCAGAAGGGGGTGGGGTCTCCCACTTACATCACCGGATGGCCCTGCCCTAGCCTTAATAAGAGCTGTCAAACGGAAAAAGACAGCAGTCGGAGGGAGCATCCCATTAAAGAGGAGCTTTATCAGGATTTTTTTTCATCCGTCGCACCCTGTGATTGATGTGGATGTACATCGTGGGACACTTTTTACATTTTTTAATAAAGGACTTTTCCCTAATTGTCTCCTATGGTTTTTTCTTTTTTGATACTTTTTTGGTGAATGAGTAGGGGTACAATGTACCCCATACTCCTTCACATGGGGGGCCTGGGATCTGGGGGCCCCCTTATTAAAAGGGGGTTCCAGATACTGATAAGCCCCCCGCCCGTAGACCCCCACAACCACTGGCAAGGGTTGTGGGGAAGAGGCCCTTTTCCCCATCAAGATGGGGACAAGGTGCTTTGGGGGGACTCCAAAGCACCCTCCCCATGTTGAGGGCATGTGACCTGGTAAGGTTTGGAGGGGGGCATTCACTCACTCCCCCTCCTGCCCTGCCAGGCTGCGTGCTCGGATAAGGGTCTGGTATGGATTTTGGGGGGACCCCACAATTTTTTTCAATTTTGGCATGGGGTTCCCCTTAAAATCCATACCTGAATGGCCTGGTATGGACTTTGGGGGGACCCCCACAAAATTAAAAAAAAATGTTGGTGTGGAGTTCCCCTTAAAATGTATGCCAGACCCTTTTCGAGCATGCACTGTAGTATATAGTCTACACTGAATGCAGCGTACATATATATAAAAAAGTGAGTACAGCCCTCGCATTTTTGTAAATATTTTATTCTATCTTTCATTTGACAACACTGAAGAAATGACACTTTGTGGGGGCGTGGCCAGCGAGCGACCTTGATGGCCGCACAGTAGCAGAGCTCTATCCATGACTCATCACACTAAGCATCTGCCAGATTTCCAGTCCTACAAAATATCACCCAAAAACATCCAAACAATCCCAGCCATGAAGGGAACTATGGCCATAAAGCGCAAAGACCACAGGCTGCCCAGCTTTCATGTACTAGCCGTCCATGAGGAGAGGCCAAGATGGCGTAGCAACATCACAAGAAGCCACAGCGACTCTCCTAACGGCCCACCTCGAGGGGCCACCTGCACAGAGGATCACCTACTCACCTGTGCAAAGAGATCTGATCTCTTCCCCGGCAGGCACACCGACCTCTGGAAGCCCAGCTAAGGCAAGGTTCCATCTGGATTCTCCCACGCCGGAAGAGGTAGGCCACCGAATCGTTCCTCCAAGCAATCTCCCGTCACAAACGAACGATCCTTCGCCATACCCGAACGAACTATCGTTGCTAGCGAACGACCTTTCTGTACAACCGATCGTTTCGGATGCAATATCTTCGTTTCCTACAGCAGGTCAACCTGTTCTAGATTCCACCTTAAAGGAGATGCTGATATCCCTCAGAAACTCCATACAAAGTGACATGATAACTATGATGCACAAATTTGGTCACTGCATGGACGTAATAGACAACAAGGTTTCCCAAATGGAGACCAATATGGGGACTATGACAACTACTATCAATGACATTATTGACACACAGTCGGACCAAACCTCTGAGATCACTTCGCTGAGAGACAAAGTTGCGGACATCGAGGACAGATCGAGACGCAACAACATCAAGCTCCGTGGTGTTCCAGAGACGGTGCAACCTCCCGACCTGTCCTCGTATGCCCGTGGCCTAATCAAATTCATATTACCCGACACCAAGAACATAGAACTGGTCATAGACCGTATACACAGGTTGCCCAAACCCAACTTCCTCCCAGACACTATACCCAGAGATGTGATTTTAAGAATCCACTTTTTCCATGTCAAGGAGCTATTCATGCAAAAAACATGCTCCATGGGAAGTCTACCGGAACCGTACAACAACCTACAAATTTTTGCCAATCTGTCTCAGCATACTCTTTTTTAAACTTAAGCTTTATTTTGTTTTTCAAAAGAAAAGAACATGACAAATAATATGATGAATATTGCAGATTTCTAAGGGGTAGCATATACATTGAAGTACATAGTGTTCAGTAGCATTACATGAGGCATAATTATGTTGTAGCGAAGGTGTCACCACATGGTGGCGCTGAGAAGAGGAGGTAGGGGAGGGCGGGGCATCTAACCCTAAACCAATGGGAAGTGCCCCGTACTCACCCCACCGGGGAGTAGGAGATACAGGTATAGGCAGGAAAGACAGAAGAGCAGATGGAGTCTTTTTAACAATAAGGACATAACAACAGTACACATATGCCCTTAGAAGTTGCTGGCTAAAATGTTAGTGAGCACTTAGGGTGGTGTAACCACAAAGACCATCTTTTCTGAAAGAGCAGGACTAGGAGGTGAGCCTTGGCATACATATACTCCATTAAGCATTGGCTATTTAGAGACAGGATGACCGCATTGATGGCAGGGGGGTCTGGAGCTTTCCAGACTCTGGCTATGGACAGTCTGATGGCAATAAGTATATGCGTTAGAATAGCGTGAGAGTTGGAGGGCCAGGTGTCGTAGTCCAGTTCGAAAAGTATTAGTTGTGGAGAGAGGAGTGCAGGTGTGCCGGTCAAGTCCGAGATGAGTTTAGTTACCGCAAGCCACAGGTGCGTTAGTTTGGGACAGGACCACCATATGTGGATGATGGTGCCTTTGTGACCACAGAGCCTCCAGCAATTGGCTGTGGAGGTGGGGTAGATGTTAGCGAGCTTTGCTGGAGTAAGATACCAGCTATGGAAGAGCTTTCGCACTCCTTCCCAATGGGAGATGCATTTGGAGAATTGTATTGGTGCTCGAAGTGTGCGTAGCCATTGCCGGGAAGTGTAGGAGCAGTGTAGTAGATTCTCCCATTTAAGGATGGTGTCTGATTTACCTTCTTTGGTGATGCTGGTGAGCAGGTTGTAGAAGTAGGATATGCCCTTCCTTATTGTAGTTTTGCAGTTGTAGAAGCGTAAGACCTGACCAAGAATTGGGCTGCTGGAACAAGGTATTTTCGTAAGGAGCGAACTCTGAGGTATTTAAAGAAGTCCTTAGTGGGGATCTGATATTTGAGCCTCAGTTGTTGAAAGGAGAGAAGTACAGATTGCTCGTATAGCTGGGCTATGGAGAAGATTCCTGCTTGCTACCAGTTCGTCAGGGAGATATCGGGTATTATAACTTGCAGAGATTGCAGGGGAAGGGCATTGAGGACTGCTTGAGGTAATCCATCCGAGGCCTGCAGAAGAGAAAGCCAGGTCCTAGTCGCGGAATTGATAGTGTATAAAAAGTTGTGCTCTTTTTGGTGACGGAGCAATAGTGATAGGAGTATTTGCTGTGGGTCGGTAGCTAAGGCGGCCTTCTCAATTTGCAGCCAGGGGAATGGAGTGGTTGGTGACCACCAGCTTTTGGCTTGCTCAAGTACCGTTGCCTTATAATAAGCAGTGATGTTAGGTGCGCCCATTCCTCCTAGGGCAGTTGGGGTGCAGAGTGTGGATCTTTTGAGTCTCGGATGTTTGTTGTGCTAGATGAATGTCGATACAATAGCTTGTAGTTTGTCGAGGTGGGAGCGCAAAAATGGTATAGGCAGAGTCCGGAAAGTATAGAGTATGTGTGGCAGTAGGTACATTTTTGAAAGGGCTATGCGGCCCACCCAGGAGGCTTCTTTAGGCCTAGAATTGTTCTTTGAAGCTTGTCCAGCAGTTGAGCGAAGTTATGAGTAAGCAGTTGTGAGGATGGTAGGGACAGAGAGATGCCAAGGTAAGGGAGAGTAGAGTTCGGAGCCCAGGAGAACGAGGTGCTTTTGGTAATGTGTAATTTAGCTGCATTGTCTAGATTGGCCCCCAGCATAGCAGATTTAGAATAGTTAATCTTGTATAAGGAGGCCTTGCTAAAGAGGTCCAGAGTTTGGAGTAGAAGAGGGAGCGAAAGTTGAGGCTCAGTGATGGAGATGATTACATCATCCGCATAAAGGCCAATTTTGTGTTCATGCGCGTCGATATTCATGCCGCGGATGGAGCTATTGGAGCGTATGGCTACTGCCAGGGGTTCCATAATAAGGGCAAAAATTAAGGGAGACGGGGCAGCACTGCCTAGTGCCATTGGATATCTTAAAGGAGTCTGAAAAAATCCCAGAGTTAACCACTCTGGCATTTGGGGCTGAGTATAGAGCCATAATGGCTCCAAGGAAGGTGCCTGAAATACCAAATGTTATAAGGACAGCCTTCAAAAAGTTCCAATCCACTCTGTCGAACACCTCCTCCGCATCCAAAGAGATGAAGAGAGAAGGCGTCCGACTACGTTCTACCCACTGGAGCAGGTTAATATACCTCCGTGTTCCGTCTGAGGTCTGTCTACCATTTATAAACCCAACTTGGTCAGGGTGTACAAGCTGAGCAATCACAGGGGACAAACGTGATGCTAGTAATTTGGCATAGCGTTTCATATCCGTGTTGAGCAGAGATATCGGTCTATAACTGGCCGGATCCTCTGGTGGTTTACCTGGTTTTGGAATAGTGGTTATTGTTGCAGCTAGGGCTTCTGCTGGCATTGCACCGGTAAGTAACGTATGATTAAAAGATTGGAGCAGGGAAGGGTTGAGCAAGTGTTCAAATTGTTTATAGTACTCGTTACTAAAGCCATCGGGATCCGATGCTTTGTGAAGTGGGAGTGAATTTATCGCTCTTTTAAGTTCAAATTCAGTAAAGGGAGTTGACATAGTTTGTAATTGCTCCTGGGAGAGTGCTGGTAATTTTAGTTTATCAAGAAAGCATGAGATAATATGTGCTGATGGGGCAATCGTGGAATCAGACTCAGCTAGATTGTAAAGTTGGGTATAGAATTGACTAAATCGGTCTACTATATCTTTAGGATTGGATAGGCGAGACTTATCCTGGACAAGGAGGTAAGGTATCCTTGCTTGGACTACGTGTTTTTTTAGCTGTTTTGCGAGGCAGACCCCCGGTTTGTTATGGTGGGCGTAGAAGTTTAGGCGCAGCCTTTTCAGGGCTAGATCAAAGTTGGAGTGAAGGTGGTCACTAAGTGCGATCCGCAAGTTTTGCAGCTCGCTCCGTAGTGTTAAGCTTGGATTCATTTTGTGTACCTTCTCAAGGGCGGCGATTTGGGCCAGAAGTTTGGTGGTGGTGGCGTTCCGGATCTTTTTCTCCTGGGCTCCCAACCTCATAAGAAGACCTCTGTTAACTGCCTTATGGGCGTTCCAGCAAGTGAAGGGACATGTCACAGAATTAACATTATAATGAAAAAATTCTGCAATGGCGGATTCAACCTGCTTCTGGTAGTTTGGGTTGGTCAATAGCGATGTATTAAGTTTCCATTGTTTACCTGCTGTTCTATGGTCAACAGGGAATAGTTTGATTGAAATCGGGGCATGGTCTGACCAAGTAATGTTACCGATTTTTGCTTCTTGGATGGCTTGAAGCGTCAGTTTGTCTACCAGAAACAAGTCGATCCTCGAATATGCATTGTGAGTATGCGAGTAGAAGGTGAAATCCCTTTCGGTATTGTGGAGGCATCTCCAAGCATCATAGAGATCCTCTGATGAGAGAAAGTGGGACAATGCGGTGGACCCTTTCCGAGAAGGGTTGGAAGAGTCTAATGTTGTGTCGACAATTTGGTTGAAGTCCCCACATATTATGAGGGGGTGTTGTCTAAAGGGAGTTAGTTTTCCTGCAATCAATTGATAGAACTGTGCTTGACCGACATTCGGTGTGTAGATGTTTACTAGGGTCATTAGCTGATCGTTGAATGATGCATGAAGGATTATGTATCTGCCAAGGGGGTCAACCTCTGAGTGTAGTAGTTTAAAAGTTATTGTGGAGCGTATGGCTATTAGCACTCCAGCTTTTTTCTTAGGTGCGTTGGATGTGAAACATTGTGGGAATTTTTTGTGGGTACAATTAGGCGGCTTTGAGGCCATGAA
>BLSH010166136.1:0-16729 GCA_018402905.1 Glandirana rugosa
TCTTGCAGGTTCTTGCTAAGATCAAGCAAATGCAGAAGGGTAACCTAATCATTTGTGGTGATTTTAATATGGTAAACAATACGCAGTGGGATTCCTCCTCCGGGGGGTGATAGCGCGGACAGGAGTTGGGGCCGCTCCTTCTATTCTGCAGTACACAAAACCTATTCAAGGATTGATTTTTTCGACAAATAGCTACTGCAGCAGGTGGTAATGGAAAATATTCACAACATAACCTGGTCAGACCATGCCCCTGTAACTATTGACATATTGGAACACAACAGATCCAGAAAAATGGGAATTTGGCACAATAATACTTACCTTCTAATGCACCCAACTCATAAACCCCTCTTAGAAAACAAACTAAAAGATTTCTTCCAAATCAATGCTGACGAAAGTATCTCCCCTCTGATACTCTGGTGTGCCCATAAAGCGGTTATGCGGGGTCACCTCATTCAACTAGCATCTAGAGAAAAAAAGAGAAAGCTCCATAATATTACCCAACTTCAGCAGGAAATATCAGATCTAGAAACCAAACATAAAAACACTAACCCAAGGGACGATCAAATCCTAGAAGATCTAACAAAATGTAGGGAAAAATTGAAGAATGAACTTAGATCTGACTATGACCAATATTTTAAAAGATTGAAACTCTCTTGGTATTCCTACAGCAATAGAGCAGGCAAACTTTTAGCACAACAATTAAAACACAGACAACAGAGGACCAACCTAGCATTTAATAAGCATCACAAGACTGGAGAAACGCACAGGAATCCCAAAGATGTAGCAAATGTCTTTAAAGATTACTACAAGGCTCTTTACAACCTTAAAGACGACAGCTCCACTCACCAACCTACAGACAAGGAAATAGGGGATTTTTTACATAATACTGATCTACCCGCAATTAACGAAGATACTAGGAACCACATCAACGCCCCAATAACTGAACAAGAAGTTGCATCAGTAATTAACTCTCTACTACCCCACAAAGCCCCAGGAATAGATGGGTTCTCGGTGGAATATTACAAGGCATTTTCTCCAATTCTCACCCCCTACCTAGTAACAGCTTTTAACGCAGCCATGATAAAAGGCACATTCCCAACAGAAATGCTACAAGCAGTCATAACCACCATTCCCAAACCAGGTAAAGAACCCTCCGTCCCCCATAACTTCATGCCTATATCTTTATTAAACTCTGACCTGAAAATCTTTTCAAAAATTCTGGCCAATAGGCTTTTGACAGTCACTCCCTCGCTCATTGGGCTAGACCAAGTAGGCTTCGTCAAGGGCCGCCAAGCCTATGACAGCACAAGAAGAATGATCAATTTAATGGAATTTGTAGAATCAGCACACCAACCCAGCGTATTTTTGACTCTAGATGCGGAGAAGGCCTTCGACAGGATCCATTGGGGATAACTGTCGAGGGTCCTTTTCAAGTCTGGCATAACAGGGCCTTTGCTCTCAGCGATAATGTCCCTGTACTCTCAACCCACCGCTCAGGTGCTCTCATCAGGACTTCTCTCTGGCCCCTTCCCACTAACGAATGGTACCTGACAGGGATGCCCCTTGTCGCCAGTTCTATTCTCGCTGGCAATAGAGCCTCTATCAAGGCTCATCAGAAAAACTGAAAGTATACATGGTATAAAAATTGGCCCCATGGACCATAAACTAGGACTTTTTGCTGACGACATCATATTGACTATCAGCCAACCTGAACCCTCCCTACGAGCTATTAGCTCAATCCTAACCAATTTTGGCCAAGTCTCACTATATAAAGTCAACACATCAAAATGCTTCGCCCTCCCAATCAATATCCCACTCCACTGACCTTCAAACCATTTTCCCATGCAAATGGGACACTCCCTCTATTACTTATTTGGGCATACAACTTACTTCCCCAACTCACAACATCTACGCCCACAATTTCCCACCACTACTATCAAACATACAAGAGGAACTAACGGCAACTAGTAAAATGCAACTCTCCTGGCTTGGACGCATAGCTGCGTACCAGATGCAAACACTCCCCAAACTTATCTACTACTTCAGAACACTACCGATACCTATCCCCCAAAATAATTTTTCGGACCTGAATAAAATCCTTCGGAACTATATATGGGGAAAATTGAAACCCAGAGTTGCGCTGTCCACCCTATATAAAAACAGATCCCTTGGAGGCATTGGCCTCCCTAATGCCCAAGCTTACTATCTGGCCTCTTTGCTAGAACAAACGAAATACTGGTTCTCTTCCCAGGAGGATAACCACTGGTCCAACATTGAAAGGGAACTCATACCTAGTCATAGTCTCCCTGCCCTATTAATGGCAGTCTCCATGTACTACAAACCTCTACTGTCAAGCTCTCTAACCTTACAAGCTACGGCTTCAGCCTGGGCTACCCTAATAAAAAGCAACTTTCAATATGAACAAAAATCTAACATGCAAATTCTGCTTGCAGCATACAAACATATCATCCCCAACTTCTCATGTCGACAGTGGACAAAAATGGGCATCCACACCCACACCACTGCAATCACAAAACCCTCTTTACTAGACCTTCTTAAATCACACCAAATTAGCCACTTCCACACCAAGAACCCCATACCAAACATTCAAATACCAACAAAAACATGGGATTATCTCATGAGCAGGACACCTCCCACCGTAAAAGGCGCCTCTCTATTCTATCATTACTTCAACTACAACCAGCCTAATAGAGAACTACCAACAATGCTGAAGTGGGAAAAAGACCTAAAGGTGGAATTTACAACTGCACAATGGCAGACAGCAATTAAGCACAACAGTAAAACCTCTGCTTGTGTAGAACATTGGGACAATGCACAAAAGATACTACACAGATACTATCTCACCCCTACCAAGCTACACCATATGGATGCAAAACTACCTCCAAACTGCTGGAGAGGTTGCCAACTCAGAGGTACACTGATGCATGATGGGATGCTGATTATGGGAGTGCAGTCTGGTCACGAGGACTTGGGAAGGCATCTCAAAATTCCTGACACGTATTACGGGAACAGACTGCACTATGACTCCTGAACTGGCACTCCTCTTGATCGGTGTGGACAAATTTCACCCCTCAATAAGAACAGTGATCCTGCACACCCTGTTCGCGACTAGAATTTCCATAGCAAAGCGATGGAGGACCACTGAACTCCCCTCAATAGCAGAAATAATCAATTGAGTCCATACTCAATACACGATGGAAAAACTACTGGCCTACAAAGAGAACAAAGCTAAATGGGACAAATGGCAACACAAAATATAGACTCCTTAAACAGTACCACCTAAAGTGACACTGACTGGCATTAGACATTTAAGACCATAAAGCTATGTCCTTCTCTTCTCCTCACTGCACCTCAATAGAACGCCACTCCCCCTCCCCCCCCCTCACAATAGCACAATTACATCTGTTATCTGACCTAGCGTCTTTCCAACTAGCTGCCAGTGCCTACCTCAACCTAGGAAGCCATACGGACAACTTTCCTTACTACTCTTAGTACCCCACGGGACAACCACCAGGATTTCAATGTTTTTGTTACTTACTACAATGTTTTTGATACTTACTTGTTTATTGTTGTATGCCATTACTACTACCTACAGGAATAAAGATACTCCCTGGGAGGATGGCTCCCCAAACACACCCAAAAAAAAAAAAAACTCATAACCTCCCACCTAAGGTGCTCAATACAACAGATACGACCCCATACATCTCTACTCAATATCCGACCACAGTTTGTTCCCAATCGGGGTGGCGGATTGTTCCCTGTGAGAGGGGGCTACATAAACTATTATCAGGGGCCTACAGAAGGGCTACACCAAGCACCCAAGGTACTTAGTCCAACACGTCATATTTTCACCTCTTGTTTTTGTGAAGCTATCTCCTCTGCAAGATACTATGCAACATGTGATAACCACCTTTTATTATACTAATGTACCTGTATGCTGTATATTCAATATTTTCCAATAAAAATCATTGTTTAAAAAAAAAAAAAAAAAAAGTACTAGATTGTTTCATGTTGTGGAACTGATCCGCTGGGATCAATTGACACTGGGTATTATTTTAAAGAAAGCTGCAGATCTAACAATAATAAAATTACTTTTGAAATGATATACCCATGACAAAGCTTACATTAGATTTCAGTGAATATTTTTTCAAATATTTCAATTGATAGTAATTATTTAATAAGGAAACATGATGAAAACACTATGGGTACTTCACAGGTAACATTTAACTTTCCGGTCTCATGCACACAGGACGTTAAAAAAAACATTCTGAAAACGTCAGTAGCTTTGTAGTGAGTATTTCAGCTTTTTTCAGCGTTATTGCACTAGAGTTTTTGAGTGTTTTTGAGCATTTTTCAGCAGTAGCAGTTTTTTTTCAATGGATCAAAAATTGCAAAAATGCTGGCCACCTTGTTGAGCAATTTTTTGAGCTTTTTCAGCATTTGAGAATTTTTACAGCTGAAAAACTCCTCTCAGAACCCAGTAGTCTTGGATTTTTTTTACAGCTCAAAAATGCCACTGCCCAAAACAGTTGATAACAGCCTATGTGTACATGGACACATAAAATAACATGATGGGGAGTTTATTGACTGTAGAAAAAAATGTCTGAAACCCAAAACAGCAGCTGTAAAAACATTCAAAAACGTCCTGTATGCATAAGGCCTCAAGCACACTGAAATTTCTGACAAAAAACATCAAATAAGTTAAACAAAGATTATGTTAAAAAAATATATTGCAAGAAAAGCTATTTTATTTACTGACAATTCTCACGAAGACCTGATTTGAACATTTGGAAAATTGAATGAATGCAGCTGTATCATCTGCAAGACATTTTAAATGTAACAACATGGCTAATATATGATTCTATCTGCAGTTTGGTTTAATAGTACACATACACAACATAAAGAGAGACATATTCTTAGTATAGTAATAATGTTGACTTTCCTCGCTGTTACTGAAAGATCATAGAATAATAACAATTTTCCCTTTATTGAATCTCACAGCAAGATACAGAAGCATTTGCAAAATTGTCATATTTTTGATTTAAGCATTTCAGTATTCATTTCAACCTTTTTATTATAACCAACCATTTTTAAACACTAACGGTATACAGAATGAAGGATAGTGTAATGTAATTGTTCTCAATAATTAAACACTATCCATTCCAGAATGACTTAGATCAAATTAGATCACTTATCTTTTTTTCCTTCTATTTTTTTTTTTTTTTTTTATTAGACAAGGTCTATTAACATGAAAGTAAAATGACAGAATACGTCATGCACAAAGTAGGTCTTTTGAGTTCTTTTATGCCACCATTTTCTTTTTAATTGTATTTGCAAGAAGAATATAAGCCCTTTTTTCAAATGTGGGCCAAACCTTTGCATTCAGTGTGTGTTTCTGCAGTGAGTTTAGAACTTAGTACTGTCTGCTACAAGAAAGCATTCTACCCAGTGGTCTAACACTCCCAGGCAATAAGTAAAGGACTGGCACTGCTCTTTATTGACAGAGACGTTAATATGTACATGTAGATGCTCTTTTATATTTACCTCACTTACTTCATCCATGTTCCTCACTGGTGCCACTTTCGAGAGACACAAACTGTTAATCTAACACTGCAGTAATCTGGGTACATCAGCCATTACAGTCTGCAAAGGATCCCTTGCTGGACAGGCAATAGGAAATGATGGATTCATCCAGGCAGCAGAGTGGGCAACTGAAGGACCCCTCTCCTCTTAAATAACACAATAGAAAACGTGGCACCTGGTGCATCATGTGATCACAGGTTTAAGTATATTGGGCTACAACTTAATTTTTTTTAAAGTGACCTATTGATTAGTTGGGGAAAGGGCAAGGGATATAATATACACCTAGAGTTCAGTTTTAAAGTAGAACTAGAAACAGATATAAATGACATACATTACTGTCTCTGTCATTAAGGTCTCTGTTTATTGATTCATAAAAAAAACACTATTATTGTAAGTACATGAATTGTTTTCTTGTAATCCTCTGTAATGCAGCGCTAAAACTGAGAAAATCAGGCGCTGCATGCAGATATACTGACAAGAAACAACTTGAAAAAGAGCAGACCAATCGGTTGCTGCTTCTTTGCTATCCAATAAACATGCTGGGAGAAGACTAGCATCAAAAGTGTATTCCCTAACTGTATCAGTTAAAGTGGTGTCATCCTCCTGACTTGAGGCTGTAGTGTGTAATGTGTGTACATTTTGGGACTGTATGGACAGAAATACAAAACCTTTACTAGATAAAACATCTACTTTACATACAATAAATTTTATCTGTGTATTTAGATGTTGACCTGGAATTCAGCTTTAAAGTGACTGCAAAGGATTTTTTTAATAACATTGTATGCTTACATACTTTATGCAATTCTCCTCTTCTGTGGTTTCCCAGCTGGCACACATGAATCCTCCCCCTTCGTAATGCCCCCATAGCAAGCCACTTGCTATAGAGGCACTCATACAAGCTCAATCTCAAGACCACTATTTGTGTCCATTGACACACACAGCACAGCTCGGGCCCACCTCCCACTCTTTCCTCATAGTCTGTGATTGACAGCAGCAGGAGGCAATGGCTCCCACTCCCGGGCACAGCGCTGGATCGAGATTGGGCTCAGGTAAGTATTTTGGGGCTCTTTAAGTAGAGCTCCACACATGTTCTTTTACCTTAACACAGAGAATGAATTAAGGTAAAAATCAAAACAAAAAAAAAGTGTGCTTTTAGAACCACTTTAACCACTTACCCACCGGAGCCCTTTTTTTTTTAAATCAAGAAAGGTTTTATTGAAAAATTAACAATATCCAGTACATAGAATACATTTCCGTTGTTCCATCTTTACAGATTATACACATGGACATCTCAAAGAGCATATACTTTTAACTTTATTGCACCGTTGACCTCCCCTGGCCATTTATTTGACAATCCTATTCCATTTCGCCTCCTCCCAGGGAAATGCTATCCCTCCACTCGCACCTAGATAATTGTCAGCAGGAGGTGGGCTGCAAACCCCCGACATCGTACAACAGTGTACTACATTAGCTATCACATGCGATCCCGTAGAACTCTCATCATCACTAGTTCCCTAGGACTCAAACCTGGCATGTCCAACCATGGTGCCCACAGTTTCTCAAACTTGCTCTCAGTACCCCTGTGCTGGTATATGTATTTCTTCATTATTAGGGTATTGCCCATATGTGTCACCCAGGTGGCCACACTGGGTGTAGTGGAGGATTTCCAGCCAAGTAGTATTACCTTCCTGGCCTGGAACAAGGCCCGGGAGAAGGCTGCTCTTGTCCTCTCCTCCGGGATCTCCTCCTCCAGTATGCCCAGAAGACTTTAGTCTGAAAGACTCTGTTAAGTGTCGACAGGACCCCACTCCAGTAGCGGTGGAGCTTTGGACATCTCCACAGCAAGTGGATGAGATCCTCTGGTGCCCACCCACACTTTCCACACAGTGAGTCTGACAACTTACCCATTCTGTGCAGTTTAACCGGGGTATAGTGCGCCCTGAGTAGTATATAGAGTTGGGAGACTCTTTGTGAAACATTTAGGGAACTCATGGATACTGACAGGAGTGCCTCCTCCCATTGATCCCCAGTCAGTCAATGGTCCAACATCCGCCTCCCACTGGGTGCTCGCCCCCGTGGGGTGCGCCCTCAGATATTCCGTAAGTAACAAGGAGTAACATTGGGAAATGAGCCCCTCAGTGTCAGTACTGTTATACAGTAGGTGGAACACTGGGGTTGGTGATTGCACCCATTCACCCGCATCCCCTTGAGCCCTTACCGCATGTTTTAACTGGGAGTTTTGAAAGCTCATTGAGGCTGGGAGGGAAAATTTAGATGGTAATTCTGGAAACTATAGAAGTTTCCCTTGTTTAAATATGCGACACAGAAGGGTCACTCCGAAGAGGGGCCACCTGGGTCCCTGGTCCAACTTGGCTAGCTCGGTGTACATCTTATTGTGCCATATCGGGCTGTAAGAGGTGAAACCCTGCACTCGCTGCAGCTGTCTACATTTGTTCCATACTTTCTGGATAAGTGCATAAGTGGGCATCTTTTTGTTGGGTTTTTGAAAATGTTGGGCTTCCAGTCCCTCCACAATGGCGCCTGTACCGGTGCCCCACAATAGGAGGCGTGCTGCCGAGCCAGGCGGGTGTGGGCCCATGGTTCCCACCAGGTGTTGCAACTGGGCTGAGATAAAATATAGCCAAGGATTGGGGAGTGCCAGGCCTCCTCCATCCTTGGGATACTGTAACTGCTCTAGCTTGACCCTCGGAGAGCCTTTGTTCCACAGCAGCTGACGTAAAAGTGTGTTAACCACTCGGTACGTTTTCAGCGGGATCATAATTGGGGAGTTGTGTAGCACGTACAATAACTGGGGCATCAGTATCATTTTGAACAGGTTTGTTTTGCCTGCCAATTAAATTTTCAGTTTATTCTACGCGTTAATTTTGTCCCTAAATCGTGACAGTAAGGGTTTAATGTTGTGTTTACCATAGTCTGTAATTTTAGGGGTAATCTGAATACCTAGGTATCTAAAGGAGGGCACACTGGGGACAGGGCAGGGAATGGGCAGCGGATACCCCGGCCTTCCGCCCAGCATCATCAGGGCTGACTTTGCCCAGTTGATTGTGAGTCCCGAGTACCTACCAAACTCCGATATGATGGACATTACTTCAGTTAGGGAAGAGGACGTGTCCCCCAGAAAGAGCAGCATGTCGTCTGCATAAGGCATGATTTTTTCATGCAGGTCGCCATACCTAAAGCCCTCAATGCGTGGGCTATCACGTATCAGGGCAGCTAGTGGTTCAATCGTGATCGCGAAAGGCAGGGGAGGCAGTGGACAGCCCTGCCTGGTCCCCCTGCCCAACGCAAATGCCCTCAACATCCTATCCGACACCCTGATTGCCGCCTTCAGGGAGCTGTATAGTAGCCTTACCCACGATATAGAGCGTGGGCCAAACCCAAATTTGGAGAGCACTGCCCATAGGTACCTCCAATTGACACTATCAAATGCCTTATTGGCGTCGAGAGATAGCAGCGCTCGGTGACCTGTATTATCTGCTGGAGTCTGCATGTTTAAAAAGAGCCTTCTGAGATTTGTGGCTGTTGATTTTTGGGGCATGAAGCCCTCTTGGTCGAGGTGAATTATGGAAGCTATGGTCTTATTGACCCTATTGGCCAGTACCTTGGCTAGAAGTTTAGGGTCGCTCTGGAGCAATGATATTGGCCTGTAGGAGCGGGGGTCAAGTGGATCTTTGCCAGGTTTGAGTAGAAGGATGACATTTGCCCGTGACATTGATTCCGGCAAGCTACCTGCCGCCATTGAGGCTTTAAAGACCTCCAAAAGCTTAGGCAAAACCTCCTCGCCATATATTGTGTACACCTTCATCGGGATACCATCATCCCCTGGTGCCTTGCAGGTTGGGAAAGAACAGGCCGCCCTTTGCAACTCCTCCAAGGTAAGAGGAGCATCTAAAATTGAACTGTCACTATTCGACAGAGCTGGTAATGTGATACTACCGAGGTAGTCATCTAGGGCCAGGGAGGGAAAATCCTCCCGTGCCCCCATATAAATCTGCATAGAAAGATGCCAGCTCTGTGACAATGTGATCAGGGTCATTAATAACCCGCCCAGTGTGCAAGCGTATGGCTTCAATCACTGGGTACTGTTGTTGTGATTTGGCTATTTTGGCCAGCAGGCGACCCGCTTTCTCCCCTTCCTCATTGCTTGGCAAAGAATCTCTTACATTCTGCGGCGGAGGCTCTCAAGTGATCCAGCGATTCCTGAGCCGCTATCCATGCCTCCCTTGCGGACTCCCCTGAGTCAGATACATATGCCAACTCCAGCCTCCCAACCTGATCCTCCAGCTGGGCAAGCAGGGCCACCGAGTTGGATTTTACTGCCTGAATTTCTGCAATGAACACCCCCCCTAAGGTAAGCTTTAAAGGCCTCCCACCGTTGCATCAAATTGGTATGTTGCCCATGGGAACAGAAGAACTGTGTAATTTGGTTCACTATGCAGTCTTGGGATGGGAATAATTTAAGCCAGAAGGCATTTAACTTCCACTGGGCCCTTGGCAGACTGGAATCAGGCTGGACTGCCAGCCATACCGCCATAGGTGAGTGGTCCGACACCCCCCTAGGGTAATATTCAATTTTATAAACCAGTGGGATAGCATGCGGGGAGCCCACACATAGGTCATTTCTTGACAGGGATCCGTGGGTCTTAGAAAAACATGAAAAATGCCGTGCCCCTGGCTCTCGCTGGTGGAGAGGCCAGCGGATATCGGTCCAACCGTGGATCCAGGTACCCATTAAAGTCTCCCAGAATCAACACCGGTAGGTCAGGCTTTAAAGCCAAATATGTCAACAGCAGTTGAAGCACTTCCCTTGAAAATGGTGGGGGTATGTATATATATGCTAGCACCATAGTAATAGTGAACAATTTGCAATGTAAAAATACAAATCTACCTGATTCATCTATCATTGAGTCCAGTTCTTGAAATGCTAGCGCCTTGTGAATTAGGACACTCACCCCCCTGGAAAAGGAGGTGTGCATGGAATGATACCTCTTACCAACCCAGGAGTAGTCCATGCATCTTACTGTTTCTGGAGTAAGATGAGTTTCCTGTAGTCCCACTACAGCTGGATGAAATTTCTGTAGGCACCCTGAGATCATGGTGCATTTCAGTGGATTGTGCACTCCCCTGACATTCCAGGAGATCAGAGGGATAGGAGGCATCCTGAAAAGTTCAATTGAATAAGGCCCCAAAGGGCCAGACGCAGGGACCGGCCCCGCATCATTAGGTCCTGGTGGGGGAGGTCGGTGCAGGTAGAGTAAGTGGCAAATATCTTTCCATGGAACAAACCAGGAGGCAGGTGGTACTGGATGCTGAGATCCTTTTGGATGTAGACACAAGTGCGCAGCCATGCAACAAGGAATTTGCAAGTGCCAACTGGCCACTGGTAATTGGAGGTGGAAATCCACAATAATAGGCTTCCCAAAAAAGTCAGCCAAACATTTTGTCTGTTTATTCACAAAGGAAGGGTATGCGCTTTCCAAAAACATTCAAGCATCGTAGTAAAGGTCGGTTTAGATTGGGCCTCGGCTCAAGTAGTAGATAGGTTCACATACTGGGTACTGAAGAGTCTTTCGTCGCCCCCCCAAAGGAGGGAGAGGGGGGGCGGCCAGGGACTGTGGCTGTTTAGTCCTCCTCTGCTGCATGGTTGCGCCGTCCCAGATTATGTTCATTTCTATCCAGCCAGGATGCCGCCACTGGTGCGTTCTCAAAGAAGACGGCTTGACCGCCGACTGTAATCCTCAGTTTAGCAGGGTATAGCATGCCATAGGACAGTTGCAGCTTCTGCAGCCGCTTCTTGACATCAGAAAATTTTGATCTCTTCCGCTGTACCTTAGCAGAAAAGTCCGGGTAGAAGGAGACTTTAGTGCCTTGGTACTTAATGGTGCCCCTTTCTCTGGCCAAGTGAAGCACTATCTCCCGGTCTTTATAGTTCAGAAATCTGGCGAGCATTGATCTAGGGGGTTTCCCTGGGGGAAGTGGCCTGGGAGGGGTGAGGTGCGCACGTTCCACCGCAAAGAGAGCTGTAAAGGCCTCCTTCCCAAACACCTCCTGTAGCCAGTATTCTACAAATGCCGTGGGGTCCCTGCCCACCACCTTCTCTGGGAGCCCCACTATGCGTACCTTATTTCTCCTCAAGCGATTTTCGATGTCATCTGTTTTATTTTTCACTAGGGCCACTTGTTGCACTGCCATTCTTGATCTTCCAGATCACTCACGTGGCCTTCAACCGCGGTCGTTCTCGCTCTGACTTTCTGTATGTCCTGGAGTATCAGGGATACAGATTCCTGAAGCCCCCCGAGGGCATTCTTTAAAGCCGTTATGGACTGCGTGCAGGATTTCTGTCAGAGTGGGTTGTGTGGTTTCCTCGGCTGATAAGTCAAATGGGTCTGGAACTGTGTTAGGGAGAGTCTCCAGCGGCAGGGTGTCGTCCATCATGTCTGCTCCCCCAGGGCCCTCTTGCTCCGGAGAGTGTGTGTGTTCTGGGGGCTCCAGGGCAGGGGGTACCGCCGAGCCTGTAAGCTTTTGGGCATAGTACAGCATGTCTTTAGGCTGCTCCTTGGTCTTAACTATTTTATGTGACTTACCCCCCTGCTCCTTCGCCTGCTGCGTGTTGCACTGTGCTTGATGTGGCTGTGACACGCCGGTGCCATCTTGGAGTGCTGGGGCCGCTGAGGCCTCGCCGTCTTCCTTGCCTTTGCTGGTCATCATGGGTGCCGATCCGGCAGCAGAGCTATCCAGAGGCTATGGGGAGTCAGGTTCTGTGTGTGAAACCAATTTTCAAGCAGGATCGCCTTCAAGGGAAGGATCACTGTAGGATCAGCTACGGGAGCTCAGTGAAGTGCGTCTCCTCACATGCCTTGTCTGGCCACGCCCCCCGGAGCCCTTTTTTACATTTGTTGGTTACAAGTTAATAACAGTTTTTTTGCTACAAAATTACTTAGAGCGCCCAAACATTATATATTTTTTCCAAACACCCTAGAGAAAAAAATGGTGATCGTTGCAATACTTTTTGTCACACGGTATTTGCGCAGCGGTCTTTCAAGCGCGATTTTTTTTTTTTTTAATTTTCACTTTTTTTAATTAAAAAATAAGACAACAGTAAAGTTAGCCCAATTTTTTTGTATATTGTGAAAGAGGATGTTATGCTGAGTAAATATATACCATACATGTTACGGTTAAAATTGCGCACACTTGCGGAATGGCGACACACTCAAAAATCTTCATAGGCGACGCTTTAAAACATTTTAACAGTTACCAGGTTAGAGGTACAGTGGAGATCTTTTGCTAGAATTATTGCTCACACTCTGGCAATGTAAAGAACCACGTACCTGAGCGAGTGGAGCCTGTCTTTTGTAGGAGAAGACCTCTCATACAGCTCTGACTCAGAGCCCACTGGAATGGGAACAGTGGTCACGTGAGTCCAGCGAGGTAGGAGTGCCTCTGGAAAACAGCAGGAGACTGGATGCTGGAGTGGAGCTGGTAACACCGGACAGCAGACAGCTGGAAACAGGAACAGCAGCAGCAGACAGCAATCACAGCAGCTAGATGCAGGGCACAGGACAGCAGACAGCTGACTTTAGAAGCAGGCAGGAGGATGGTCAGGCAAGCCGGGTCAATCACAGATGAATGGAGTAGCAGAATCGGTATGCGGGGGATGGTCAGAGGCAAGCTGGGTTCGGCAACGGAGATCAGGCAGGCAGAGGTTAGCAGGATCCAAAACAAGCCGGGTCAGGGTAGGAGAAGACAGGGTGGTCTAAACAAGCCAGGTCAATCAGGTAACGGATCAGGTAGCAGATAACGGCAAGCAGGTACAGGTACTGACAAGCTGCAGATCAGACAGCATTAAAGCCAAGGTCTGACTTCCTTATAAAGGCCCAAGTGATGTGCTGACAGAGCTACTGGGTCCTAGGGCCCTCCTGCTCTGACAGATTCTGGGTCCTAAAGTCCTCCTGCTATGACGGATTCTGGGTTCTGACAACATGTGCACGTCTGTGAACGGTTGTGGGAATCTTCATTTGAATCCGTGCGCGCGTGCGCATAAGCGTGCGGGATCGCAAAGCTCGTCTAGATCCCTGACAGGCAATCACGGTGATACCTCACATGTGTGGTTTGAACACCGTTTTCATATGTGGGCGCGACTTACGTATATGTTTTATTTGCTGCGCGGGCTCGCGGGGACGGTGGCTCTTTTTATTTATTTGTTTATTTTTTTCTAGCACTGTTCCTTTAAAAAAAAAATCGAATCACTTTTATTGCTATCACAAGGAATGTAAACATCCCTTGTGATAGTAATAGGCAGTGACAGGTACTCTTTTATGGAGGGATGGGGGGTCTGAGAAGAGCGGCAGAAGGCGGTGGGGGGGGAGTGTCCCCTCCCGCCCCCTGGGATAATGACCGAGCAGCTTCCAAGCCGGACCAGACATTAACACTGGATAGCCAACCGCCCGCTCTAAAAAACGGTACCAGATATAGCCTGCAGCTGCACACCACTTAAAGGAGCCACCGTATATATTCTGTGATTCGAGTTAAGTGGTTAAGTATTTCTATCTATCTAAAAGAATAAGGGACTGTTTTGAAAGCAGTCATGTATCTGCTTGGGTATACTAACTGAATTTTTGGCTTTTATAAATATATATATTTTATAAACATGGATCGCCAACACAAGATTTTACAGGTATATAGCAAAGATCCCTTACCCCTTTCGAATGATTCAGCCTGCACTACGGCATTTGGAAATTTAAGACTTGCAATGGCTAAAGAGACAAGAGTTTGGTGGGATCTGCACAGTCTCAAGCAGTATGTAGCTGACAAAATCATCCCTTGGGGTCTCTGGATCAAAAAGTTTCCATCCACTGAATATTCGGATACATTCAATGAGGAATGGTACAACACTCTGACAATATGATGGAACTAATTATCAAGGAAGAAGAAACTTTGTTGCATACAATGTCTCTGGAGATTGATACCATTAAGGACTCTATAAAATCGTTTCAGTCTCTTGATATTTATACCACCTTAAATGATGAGATGAATGTTTTCCTCAATAAACTAGAACAGGAAATTATGGATGTCAGGAGGCACAAATACCTGAGGGATGTCCAAGACTACGCTACAGGTTTGGTGTGTGTCTGGAAGAGACCCCGTGGCACCCCATCCATTTTGAGACTTTGCAGGCAAGAGGAGTTCCTTTGGGTCACTATGGACGTTAAGTCCCTTTATTTCTGTATCCTCCATCATCTTGCCTTGCGTGCTCTAGAATTCCATCTTAAGTCCTATAGTATATATGATCAAAACTTACATAGGAGAAAACTTAGGAGTTCATAGTGATGTTTGTGGCGTTTCTTCTGGGACCAAATTTTTCCATGTTTGATAGCAAATATCATTTACAGTGCAAGGGGGTGTCTATGGGGGCTAAATTTTCTTCCTCCCTTGCTAACCTCTATATGGGTTGGTGGAAAGAGGACTTTTTGTTTTCACATACCAACCCATGTAGGGAAGCTATCAAGGGATATGGTCACTATATAGATTACCTGATCCTGGTGTGGGATAGGACTGAGTTTACCTGTGACAGTGATGACAAGAAAATAAACTTTCTGGACTTGACCCTTTTAGGAGAAGCCTCTACTGGTTCTATACACACCTGCACCTTCCGTAAGGAATGTGTGGGAAACTCTCTTCTCCTAGCCACTAGTTACCATCCTGCCCACACTATAAGATCAGTACCCGTAGGCGAATTTATTAGGGCTAAACTAAATTGCTCCAGTGAGGAATTTTTTGAAAAGGAATGTACCATCATTAAGGATAGACTGCAGGGTAGGGGATATAGCTTGACACTTATTGGGAGAGCTTTAGCCATAGCAATCATAAAAGATAGAGGATCTCTTCTTCCCAACAGATGCAGTGCACCTATATCTGCTGAAGGGGTTAGAGAAAGTCCATCTGGCAGTGTCAAGCCCAGACACAGAACTAGAAAAAAGAATAAAAACACTAATAGGAATTTCTCCCCTGCTGATCACCCTGTAACATTTATCACCACCTATTCGAGAGAGTACAATAATATTACGGCCTGATTTCTAAATATTTAGCTGTCCTTTATGTGGATGAGAGTCTGGCCAATATTTTGTCACAGGGTGCAGATTTTCGAGTCGTCGTTCCCAAACTATAGGAAGTTTCCTTTCCCCTAGCCTTTTTTCTCTTTCGGGATGTAAGGGACTTTCTTACACACACAGGGCTCTTATATCTGTGGTTCCCCAACCTGTAGATTTTAGAATATACACACTGACACTCACTAGTCTGTGGCATCCTGTGCTATGGGGAGGGAGCTTGCTATCCAGAGTTATATCAATTGTGGATTGTATAATGTGGTTTACATGATAGTATGCACGGAATGCGGTTTAAAGTATGTGGGGTGAACCACACGTCCACTCCGCATTCACATCAGTGAGCATTACCATGGTGCTGCATACTCCAATGAAAATGGCCTTTTCAATGTTTCAAAGCACTTCAAACACACGCATGGAGGAAACACGAATAGGGGTGGTGACACCCACCGGAAGCTTCTTGAGAGAGAAGTGTGGTGGATTTACCACCTATACACGAGGTTTCAAGTGGGTAAGAACCACAAATATAACATGGATCTTTTTTTTAACCACTTGACCACTGGGCACTTAAACCCCTTTAACAACCAGACCAATTTTCAGCTTTCAGTGCTCTCACATTTTGAATGACAATTACTCAGTCATGCAACACTGTACTCATATAAAATTTGCGTCCTTTTTTTCACACAAATAGAGCTTTCTTTTGGCGGTATTTATTCACCGCTGCTTTTTTACCAACAATTTCCCCAAATTCACGGGTCACCAGTTCACCAATTTTTTTTCTAGGTACAATATAAACACCAAGAATGGGTGAACTTTGGAGCACATATCCACCATTTAGGTGGTGTGAAGAGAGAGTTCTTCGAAGGCCACCCACAGTGGTGGGGATAAGCACAAAGGAGGTACGCACACAAACTTCACGAAACTTTGTAACTTTTCCGGTAAAAGTAACCTCATACGTCGTGGTACCATTACGAGTGACTACACTTACGCCTCACCTGCACACC
>BLSH010166136.1:16739-49063 GCA_018402905.1 Glandirana rugosa
AGAATCTTTACCTGTTGAAACACATTTTTTTACACAAAAGTAAAAAAAGGGTGTAAAAGGTTTTTGAAGACCTTTTTTTACTTGGAAAGTTTTCTGAGTAATACGGAGTATCTAATACATATGTGAGACTTTTACACAGCCTGGCCACATAGAGAGGCCCAACATTGAAGTAGCACTGTCAGGCATTTTAGAAGCATTAATTACACATCTCATTTCTCAACCACCTATTACACTTTTGAAGGCCCTGGAGCACCAGGACAATGGAATTACCCACAAAATGACCCCATTTTGGAAATCTAACACCCCAATGTATAATCTATGAGGCATAATGAGTCTTTTGAAAGGTTCATTTTTTTCCAGAAGTTTTTGGAAAATGTGGGAAAAAAATGAAAACACATTTTTTTACACAAAGTTGTCCATTTCTAAGATATTTCCAAAACACAGCATGTAAATAGCAAAAATGACACCCCAAAATACATTGTGCTACTCCTCCTGAGTATGGCGATACCACATGTGTGAGATTTTTACAAAGCCTGGCCATATACAGAGGCCCAACATTGAAGTAGCACAGTCAGGCATTTTAGAAGCATAAATTACACATCTCATTTCTCAACCACCTATTACAATTTTGAAGGCCATGGAGCACCAGGACAATGGAATTACCCACAAAATGACCCCATTTTGGAAAGCTAACACCCCAACGTATAATATATGAGGCATACTGAGTATTTTGAACAGTTCATTTTTTTCCAGAGGTTTTTGGAAAATGTGGAAAAAAAAATGAAAACGCATTTTTTTTACACAAAGTTGTCCATTTCTAAGATATTTCCAACACACGGCATGTACATAGCAAAAATGACAACCCAAAATACATTCTTCTACTCCTCCTGAGTATGGCGATACCACATGTGTGAGACTTTTACACAGCCTGGCCACATGGAGAGGTCCAACATTGAAGTAGCACTGTAAGGCATTTTAGAAGCATAAATTACACATCTCATTTCTCAACCACCTATTACACTTTTGAAGGCCCTGGAGCACCAGGACAATGGAATTAACCACAAAATGACCCCATTTTGGAAAGCTAACACCCCAACGTATAATCTATGAGGCATAATGAGTATTTTGAAAAGGGTTGATTTTTTTCCAGAAGTTTTTGGAAAATGTGGAAAAAAAATGAAAACACATTTTTTTTTACACAAGGTTGTCCATTTCTAAGATATTTCCAACACACAGCATGTACATAGCAAAAATGAAATCCCAAAATACATTCTGCTACTCCTTCTGAGTATGGCGATACCAGATGTGTGAGATTTTTACACAGCCTGGCCACATAGAGAGGTCCAACATTGAAGTAGCACTGTAAGGCATTTTAGAAGCATAAATTACACATCTCATTTCTCAACCACCTATTACACGTTTGAAGACCCTGGAGCACCAGGACAATGGAATTAACCACAAAATGACCCCATTTTGGAAAGCTAACACCCCAACGTATAATCTATGAGGCATAATGAGCATTTTGAAAAGGGTTGATTTTTTTCCAGAAGTTTTTGGAAAATGTGGAAAAAAAATGAAAACACATTTTTTTTTACACAAGGTTGTCCATTTCTAAGATATTTCCAACACACAGCATGTACATAGCAAAAATGAAACCCCAAAATACATTCTGCTACTCCTCCTGAGTATGACGATACCACATGTGTGAGACTTTTACAAAGCCTGGCCACATACAGAGGCACGATATACAAGGAGCGCCATCCATACATTACATACATTACGCATCTAATTTCCTCACATCTTTTTGAAGGCCCTTCATATCTCTAACACATAGCATGTGCATCCCAAGAACTACACCCCAATATACATTCTGCTGAGCAAAAGGGTAAAGAAAAGATTACCTGTGATACAAGGAGCGCCATCCATACATTACATACATTACACATCTAATTTCCTGACAACCTATCACATCTTTTTGAAGGCCCTTCATATTTCTAACACATAGCATGTACATCCCAAAACTACACCCCAATATACATTCTGCTGAGCAAAAGGGTAAAGAAAAGATTACCTGTGATCTTAGTAGTGCAGTTGACTTCAGGAGGAGAGCACTGATCCAGGCAGCAGGCAGGGACATTGTCAGCGACAGCAAATTGAATTGTCCAGGCAGCAGGCAGGAATATTGTCCATAGTCAGTACATGCAGGGATACTGTCCATATGCAGTCCAGGATCAGTGCAGGTAGAGATATTGCCAGCAGTGCCAAAATATTTGTCCTGGTAGTAGGTAGAAACATAGTCCATAGTGAAGTTAGAAGGCCAGGAAAGAATGGGGACCAGGGTAGAGGCTTCTCTGGTAGATTCAGGCAGCAGGCAGGGACGTGGTCAGTGACAGTGAACTAAATTGTCCATGCAGCAGGCAGGAATATTGTCCATAGTCAGTACAGGCAGGGTCCATATACAATCCAGGTAGAGATAATGCCAGCAGTGCCAAAATATTGGTCCTGGTAGTAGGCAGAAACATGGTCCATAATACAAGTAGCAGGCCAGGAAAGAATGGGGACAGGGGTAGAGGTTTCTCCCACCCAAAGCTCTATGAAGCCTCCGAGTCTCCAGACCCTAATCTGGGAATGAGAAAACAAAAACAGTTTTCTTTCTCCAGAAAAACAAATTCTGGAGCCCCTCACATATGTGAGACCCCTGTGTTATGAATCCCACTACTCCAGGGTAAAATATCAGGCCAAGAGGCAGGCAAAAAACGTGGTCAAACAGTCCAGGGTCAGTTCCAGAGCAGGCAAAGTTAGGTACAGTTCAGCGTTAGGCAGAAGCATGGTCGTATAAGAGGCCAGGGTCAGTTCCAGAGCAGGCAGTGGTAGGTACAGTTCTTCGTTAGGCAGAAGTGTGGTTGTATAACAGGCCAGGGTCAGTTCGGGTGCAGGCAGAGGTATTTTTAGCGTGAGGCAGAAGCGTGGTTGTATAGCAGGCCAGGGTCAGTTCCGGGGAAGGCAGCAGTATGTACAGTGCAGTGCCATAAGGGGTGTGGAAGTAAATGGCAATTACGTTTACCATACTTCACTAATAATGTAGAGAAGTATGGTAACGGCGGAAGCAATTACCTATACAGAGGCCCAGTTGGGAAGGGCATTGGGGAGAAAAATATGTGGTGTCTTTTCTAAATCCTGCTTTGGTGCACACACGGCATCTCTTTTGACGTCTATGGCCTGATTCAGTGTGGGGGATTTTCTCAGGAAAGTGTAGTTCATGGAGCCTGCTTACTACATCAGATCGAATACTTTCTGGTGGGCCTTCAGGGTACACTAGGGTGGTGATGACTTCTTCTTGGTAGTAAATATAGGGTATGGGGTTTTCTGTAGATTTTTGGTAAATTATGAAAGAGTTGTATATGGCCAATGTGAAAAGATAAATAGATATTTTTTGTACCAATGCTGGGATTTTCTGGTGGGTAGATATGGTTCGATCATCTGACCATTGAAGTCCACTCCACCCATGAACAGATTATAATTGTGGAAACAAGCAGGTTTCCAGATTTGGCCATTTCTTCTGGGGATATCCACGTATGTGTCGTCATGAATTGTTGACAGCATGTGTACATTTCTTCTGTCCCTCCACTTCACAGCCAACAGCTCCTCGTTCCGCAAAGACGCCGCCTCCCTTTTTCTTAGCCTTTCATTGGCGAGCCTTTGCGGGAAACCTTTTCTGTTGGTTCTGACTGTACCACATGCTGGAGTCTTCATTCTGTAAAGATTATGGAAGAGGGGCAAGCTGGTGTAGAAGTTATCCACGTAAAAATAATAACCCTTCCCAAGGAGTGGATAAATGAGCTCCCAGACAACTTTTCCGCTGGTTCCAATGTAATCTGGGCATTCACGGGGATGCAGCTGGGAGTCCTTACCTTCATAAACCAAGAAGGCATAAATGTAGCCCGTGACTCTGTCGCAAAGCTTGTACAGCTTAACCCCATATCGGGCCCTTTTACTGGGTATAAACTGTTTGAAGGACAGCCTGCCTGAGAATTTAATAAGTGACTCATCAATACATATGTTTTGCTTGGGGATATATAGCTGTGAAAATTTTTCGGAAAAATACTTTAGAAGGGGGCGAATTTTGAATAGTTTGTCATAAGATGGGTCATTTCTGGGAGGGCACTGAGCGTTGTCATTGTAGTGGAGGAACCGGAGAATCATTAGGTATCTGGACCTTGGCATAGTGGAGGAAAAAAATTGGCATATGGTGGATGGGTTTGGTGGACCAATAGCTGTATAAATAGTTTTTTTTTGAGAGTCCCATGTTAAAGGTCATGCCTAAAATAATTTTAAATTCCTCCACAGTAATTGCTCTCCATTCAAAGGGACGGGCGTAGCTTGAATTTGGGTTGCTTGCAATAAACTGCTGGGCATAAAGGTTGCACTGGGCCACGATAGATGATAGGAAGTCCTCTGTAAAAAGTAAATTTAAAAAATCAATTGGGGCAAAATTATCGGTGTTCACCTGGACACTTGGCTGGGAGGTGAAAGGGGGGATGTTTGATGCTCTGGAATTGGATGGAAGCCACAGGGGGTTCTGAAGGGCAAAGGGAAGGCTGGCATGGGCCCTTTGGGGCTGAGATGACACCCCACTAGTGCTTGGCAGTGGTCTCGTGGATGGCACGGCTCTGGAGGTGGATGGCACGGCTCTGGAGGTGGATGGCATGGCTCTGGAGGTGGCCAGCACTGCTCTAGAGGTGGATGGCACTGCTGTACTTGTAGTAGCCTCCTCACCAGAACGCCTTCTTTTTGTGGGCACACTTTCCTCTTCATCTGTTGATTCTGTAGAAGACCCACTACTTAGAAAGAGGTCATATTCAGAAAAAGAATCAGACCCAGACCCAGACTCAGACTCAGCCTCAGAGAACTCCCAGTCGCTCAGGATAAGGATACGATATGTCTCCTCTGTGGTGAACATTTTTTTTGCCATACTGGTGGCTGTGTTGGATAGGGTCACTAAAATAGATCTGGATGCACTGATGGGTGCTGATGAGGGTGCACTGCTGAGGAGGGTACACTGATGTGCACTGATGAGGGTGCACTGATGTGCGCTGATGAGGGTGCAGTAATGTGCACTGTTGAGGTTGCAGTAAAGTGCAATGATGAGGTTGCACTAATGTGCACTAATGCACTGATGAGCACTCACTGATGGGTACAGGTGGCACTTATGAGCACAGGTGGCACTGATGGGCACAGGTGGCACTGATGGGCACAGGTGGCACTGATGATCACTGTAGTGGCACTGATGATCACTGTATTGGCACTGATGGGCACAGGTTGCACTGATGGGCACATGTGGCACTGATGGCACTGATGGGCACAGGTGGCACCGATGGGCACAGGTGGCACTGTAGTTGCACTGATAGCACAGATGAGCACTGTAGTGGCACTGATGGCACCAATGAGCACTGTAGTGGCACAGATGGGCACAGGTGGCACTGATGGGCACAGACAGGCACCGATGGGCACAGGCTGCACTTTAGTGGCACGGATTAGCACTCTAGTGGTACTAATGGGCACAGGTGGCACTGGTGAGCACTGTAGTGGCACTTCTGTGGCTCTGTAGAGGCACTGATGGCACTGTAGGGCACTGATGGGGCACTGGTGGCCCTGATATGGCACTGTAGTGGCACATGTGGCTCTGATGTGGCTCTGTAGCAGTACAGGTGGCACAGATGTGGCACAGATTGTCAAGTAACTCAACAATGTGGCACTGTTGGGCACTGTGGGGCACTGCTGGGCACTTCTGGGCACACAAAAAAGCGATCTCTACTCACAATTAGGTTCAATCTCCCTCTCTCTCCTCACACGCTGCAGCGGTGTGAGGAGAGGAGGGAGATGAACCTTTGCTGAACCCTCCTGTGTTTACATTGTGATCGCTCCATCATTGGATGGAGCGATCACGTGGTAAACGGCCGCTGCCATTGGCCGTTTACCGCGATCCGTGAGCATGGAGAGTCTTGTGTGTGCACCTCACCGGGCACGCGGGACCCGCGATTCTGGGAGGACGTCAATGTACATTTACGTCCTCCCAGAGTTAAGCAACCGCCCTGCCGCCGTCATCCGGCTATGGGCCGGTTAATAAGCGGTTAAATAGCCTGTGAGGTTTACGCTTTTTATTTTTCCATATCATCTTTTCAATCCCAATTTACAAGTTAATTCTTTATTTTTTTTTGTATTTTAGGTCTTTTGGTTTTCAATAGCTGTGCCCTGTGAATACTAGGTATACATCTGCATACTCTATTGAGATGCCATGTTGAACTTCCAGTGACCGGTATGAGAGGGTGAAATTGATAACACCAAATTTAACACACCTGCTCTCCATTCACACCTTAGACCTTGTAACACTAACAATCACATGACACTGGGGAGGAAAATGGCTAATTGGGCCCGATTTGGACATTTTCACTTAGGAATGTACTCACTTTTGTTGCCAGTGGTTTAGACATTAATGGCTGTGTGTTGAGTTATTTTGAGAGGACAACAGATTTACACTGTTATACAAACTAAACACTCACTACTTAACATTGTAGCAAAGTGCATTTCTTTAGTGTTGCTACATGAAAAGATATAATAAAATATTCACAAAAATGTGAGGGGTGTACTCATTTTTGTGAGATACTGCATATTTTATATATATATATATATATATATATATATATATATATATATATAATATATATATATATATATATATATATATATATATATATATATATATATATATATATATATATATATATATATATATATATATATACAGGGTGGGCCATTTATATGGATACACCTTAATAAAATGGGAATGGTTGGTGATATTAACTTCCTGTTTGTGGCACATTAGTATATGTGAGGGGGGAAACTTTTCAAGATGGGTTGTGACCATGGCGGCCATTTTGAAGTTGGCCATTTTGAATCCAACTTTTGTTTTTTCAATAGGAAGAGGGTCATGTGACACATCAAACTTTTTGGGAATTTCACAAGAAAAACAATGGTGTGCTTGGTTTTAACGTAACTTTATTCTTTCATGAGTTATTTACAAGTTTCTGACCACTTATAAAATGTGTTCAATGTGCTGCCCATTGTGTTGGATTGTCAATGCAACCCTCTTCTCCCACTCTTCACACACTGATAGCAACACAGCAGGAGAAATGCTAGCACAGGCTTCCAGTATCTGTAGTTTCAGGTGCTGCACATCTCGTCTCTTTTTATAAGTGGTTAGAAACTTGTAAATAACTCATGAAAGAATAAAGTTACGTTAAAACCAAGCACATCATTGTTTTTCTTGTGGAATTCCCAATAAGTTTGATGTGTTACATGACCCTCTTCCTATTGAAAAAACAAAAGTTGGATTCAAAATGGCCGACTTCAAAATGGCCACCATGGTCACCACCCATCTTGAAAAGTTTCCCCCCCTCACATATACTAATGTGCCACAAACAGGAAGTTAATATCACCAACCATTTCCATTTTATTAAGGTGTATCCATATAAATGGCCCACCCTGTATATATATATATATATATATATATATATATATAGGCTGTGTATTGCATCCCCAATGAGACTAACATAACTGTCCCATAGAAATATAATTAAAAGCATAATCGCTTTGTTTTTTCAATACAAAAATATTATTTTAAACATAAAATCTAAAGGCTAGCTCCATTTAAAACAGATATTTCACTTTTGTGTGGTTGCTAACACATTGAATAACATTTCTGTAATGTCTCTACCAGAATCTGAAGCTCTGCCCAATTAATGCAGACATACAAAGCTTAGCAACAGTGTAATGCTCCCTTTTTGATTTTGCATAATGTAGACTATACAAATAATTCAGGAACCCAGCTGCAAGAGTAGAATGCCTTTGTTATGTCCTTGTGACAGAAAGCAAAAACACAACGTAGAATACAGAAATGTTACCAGGTGCCACTAGTCTGTTTGAGATCTATAAGAAGCTGGTGATGATTCAATTAACTGGTACCCGCATGAAGCTGAAACATGAGCTTTGTGTGGGCTTGCCCACATTATAACTATAGAAAGAGCTTGCAGAAAACTGGTGTGGCTGTTAGCCTTTTGGGATAAATATAAAAATGCTAGGATGCAAACTTTCATATTTACATGATTTAATCAAAAAATACATTACATTTTACATTTTAGTATTGAACACAGCAATCAGTAACCTTTTAACTGCCAGAAAATATTACATTTTGTGTTTACATGTTAAAATGCACATTTTAAGCCTGAAGTTTAAATATTAGCTTTCAAAAGCAGGAATCCTAGAGAATAAGTTATGGTAGTTGCATTTTTTTTTTTGCCATTCAATATTAGCACAACTGTTTTTTTTAATGCACATTTTCAATAAAGTATGTGAGTTCAGCAAGCGAGCAGTGTCAATTTGGCACAGCCACCAATCCCTAAAGATATGTACCAAATGAAAACCCCTTATGGGTGGGGCTTTAAAGGTGGAGGAACCAAAAATGTACAATATCACATCTTAGTATGTATCAAATCCACATTTATTTTCACAAGTACAAAATATAAAACAGTTGTAGACATGACAAAATAAACCAATTATCATGTGAACATATCCTGTTAAAAACATAAGCCATTCGGATACAGCAGGCTCACACACATCTGCGTGTAAGTTCTTTCACATCATTCTGCAATCCTACGAAAGAGGAAGAGAGCCCGGCGCGTTTCAGGTTCAAGTCTTTCGTCAGGGGCTTGTAGCAGAATGCAATTCATGTACCTAGACGTACTTTATCTGGGACAGAAGACAGAAGAGATAATCACACAAGTGTTGCGGTGGACCTAGGAGCCCAACCCCTAGGGAGCACTGAGAGGCGACTTGGGGATTGGGAAAGGGAAGGGAGAAAAAACAAAACAGAAAAAGTATGGGACCATCACATACCTAATCCTTAACCGCTTGCCGACGGCTGATCGGCAATTGACGGCGACAATGTGGCTCTGTAACGCGAATCGCCGTCATACGACGGCGGCCGCGATACAGAGCCATTGTGAGCGCGCGTGCGCCGCCGGAGGCGCGCGCGCTCACTGTGTCCGGGGGGGGTCCAGGGAGCAGGTGCGGCGGCTTCAATTGCCGCCGGCCACCTGCGATGCCCCCCCGGAGCGAATGAGCGGAGGTCCGTGTATGTAAACACGGACCTCCGCTCTGTGTGAGGGGGAAGGGCTGTGATCACAGCCTTCCTGTAAGTGAAGGCTGTGACCACTTCCTTTCCCCAGATAGGCAAGTCCCCCTACAGTTAGAACACGCCCAGGGAACATACTTAACCCTTAGCGCGCCCCCTGCAGGTTAACCCCTTCACTGCCAATGGCATTTACACAGTAATCAGTGCATTTTTATAGCACTGATCGCTGTATAAATGCCAATGGTCCCAAAAAAGTGTCAAAGCATTCCGACATGTCCGCCCCAATATCGCAGTACCGCTAAAAATTGCAGATCGCCGCCATTTTTAGTAAAAAATAAAAAAAAAATAAAAACCCCAAAAATGAATTCTCATCATCCGTAAATGCGACCACTTTTGCGCAAACCAATCAATAAACGCCGATTGCGATTTTTTTTATCGCAAATATGAGGAAGAATATAAATCGGCCAAAAACGGTGAAAAAAAATGTTTTTTTATATTTTTTTTTTTGGATTTGTATTTTAGCAAAAAGTAAGAAATTTGGGTTTTTTTGCAAAATTGTCGCTCTTCTTTTGTTTATAGCGGCGATCAGAAATGACGCAGAGGTGATCAAATACCACCAAAAGAAAGCTCTGTTTGTGGGAAAAAAGGACGCAAATTTCGTTTGGGTGCAACGTCGCACGACCGCGCAATTGTCAGTTAAAGCGACGCAGCGCCGAATCGCAAAAAGTGCTCCGGTCCTAAAGCTGGAAATCCTTCCGGGGCTGAAGTGGTTAAATTGCATGGGGATCTTATCCAAAATATATAATGTGTAGATAATACCTACCCAAAAAAAAATGCTTGAAAGATTTCGCCTTCAGAACTCAAAAGATGCAGGTTTCGTAGCCATATAACGGTCAGGAAAATGATGTGGGGGTATTTCAGGTTCTAGCTTGAAAACAAAAACCAATACCCTAAATATACACAAAAGAAATGTATTAAATTAAACATAGGCAGCATGGGGAGACAATATCCCCACAACAGAATGGGGGGAGGACCAGAGACCAAAATGCCCAATGTACCTATTTTTAATTTAATACATTTTTTTTGTGTATATTTATACTTTAAAAGGCATTGGTTTTTGTTTTCAAGCTAGAACCTGAAATACCCCCCACATCATTTTCCTGACCGTTATATGGCTACGAAACCTGCATCTTTTGAGTTCTGAAGGCGAAATCCTTTCAAGCATTTTTTGGGTAGGTATTATCTACACATTATATATTTTGGATAAGATCCCCATGCAATTTAAGGATTAGGTATGTGATGGTCCCATACTTGTTCTGTTTTTTTTTTTCTCCCTTCCCTTTCCCCATCCCCAAGTCACCTCTCGGTGCTCCCTAGGGGTTGGGCTCCTAGGTCCACCACAACACTTGTGTGATTATCTCTTCTGTCTTCTGTCCCAGATAAAATACATCTAGGTACATGCATTGCATTCTGCCACAAGCCCCTGCCGAAAGGCTTGAACCTGAAACGCGTCGGGCTCTCTTCCTCTTTTGTAGGATTGCAGAATGATGTGAAAGAACTTACACGCAGATGTGTGTAAGACGGCTGTATCCGAATGGCTTATGTTTTTAACAGGATATGTTCACATGATAATTGGTTTATTTTGTCTTATTTATAAAACTGTTTGATATTTTGTACTCCTGAAAATAAATGTGGATTTGATACATACTAAGATGTTATATTGTACATTTTTGGTTCCTCCATCTTTAAAGTCCCACCCATAGGGGTTTTCATTTTGGTACATTTTCAATAAAAGATACACTAATGTAAATGCTAGTGCACACAAAAACAATTTATTACACAATTTGTTTGGTAAGATATAAAGGATGAGGATGCATCAAGTAAATTGATACCAAAATTTTCAAACTTTAAAATTGCATGTGACAAATTTCATTGCCCAAAATTGTCCATATGCAATGCTTTAAATGTCCAAGTCATTAGTTTGGAGTTAACTGTGAATTATGGCCCTAGAATTAATATTACGAACTTGGTGTGTGTGTCCATACCTAATATGTGTGGTGCAAGTTTATGCATTTATGTGAATGTACGTTGGGGACAGGATGCTTAAGACATTTTTTTTTTCACTTTTTTATTTTTGTAACTTTTTTTACTTAACTTTATTGCTATCACATAAGACACAATAATATCCAATACATATTGATAGTGAAAGGTCCTCATTCAGGACACACCAGGGGTCTATTATATCTTGATCAGCTTTATTCCTATCACAGCCCTGAACCAGGAAGTGAAGTAATACATGTCACATACAGGTTCATTCGCTGAAGAGAGGATCAGTGAATGGATATTTTCTGTGCTCTCTTTGATCTATGCGGTGACACTTTGCTGATGCTGGGCTTTCCGTTGGGACAGCAGAGCCTAGGATACATGGCGGGGGTTATGACTTTACATTCTGTTGGCTGTGGATGTTATCCAATGGGTTCTCAAACCTCTGGTGGCTTCTCAAAGCCTCCCAAAATACTCACACACTCCTAGCTGCTGTAGAGGCTGGAAGTGTTCGTAAATATCCTCTCTGCTTCTGAAGTATAACATATGCCAGTGTCAGCTGCAACTCCAGGATTTTTTTTCAAACACCACAAGTCATATATCTTAACTCTAATAATGACTATCCAAAGCCCAGATTGCTGCTATTACTGTCCAAACATAGCTTCATTGATATTGTGAGAGGAAGAGGGAAAAGAAAACGTATAAGAACCAGAATTCCAATTAACAGCACAAGAAAAAAGCAGTTGATGTAGTATCCATCATCAGTAAAATTATAAATTGTACTGTAAACAGACGCAGTACTAGTATAGGATAGTCACCGCCAACTTACTTGACCTGTGGAGTTTGCAAAACAAAAGAATTTCCTAGAGTTCTGCTTATAAAAATTTGTTTTCACTTAGTAAAGTAAAATTGACTTAGCTCAGTGAATGAGATGAAGCTAAATGAAAACTCGGCTTACAAAAAATTAAACAAAATGCATCAAAAATATAAAAAAACAGGGTTTTGTTCAGACATGATTGGATTATTGATTTCAGTGCAACTTTATTTATTTATTTATTTTTTCAATATTGGTTTATGTGAATCAATAAACATAACATTTATTGTTATACAAGGCGAGTAAGATATCTTGGAGTAGTATGCATTTTAGGAATAATAGTTCTTGTTGAAAACAGTGTAAAATAATATTTTTAAAGTTACTATCTAATACATGGGGGAGTTCTATCTCAACACCAAGAAAAGTCTGTTAGGATGGTACATTCTTAACAAGATATGGAAATTTAATGTTATATTGGGTATTTAAGCGGTAAGGGTTTGTTTATCAGTACTGATTTATGAGGTTTTGGTAAGTTTCTGTTGTTTTGAATAGGTGCCAGGTTCTCCACGTTTTATGGAATTGGGTGGAGTTTTCTTTTTTTATTGCAATCGTTTCTTCCATTTCATTTATTTCATTGATTTTTGTTAGCCATTCTTTAATGGATGGTGTTCTTGTTGAACGGCAAGTGAGGGGTATCAGGGCTTTTGCTGCATTGAGCAAGTGTCTGAGCAGTGAATGTTTATATGTTCTGTATGATAAGTTGTTAATGTCTAATAAGCACAAAGGAGCGTCCAGTTTAATTTTAGTGTTTGTGATATTTTTTATCAGTTCAATGACTTCTTTCCAATAGTTTTAGATTTTCTGACATGACCACCAGATGTGGATGAGAGTACCTGTTTCTGTATGGCATCGCCAGCATAAATCAGATTTGTTTGGTTGCCATTTCTTACGTTTAGCTGGAGTGATGTACCACTGTGTGCGTAATTTGTATGCTGTTTCTTGCATACGTGTGCTTAAGGAGTATTTATGAGTGAATACGCTTGCTTTCTCCCATTGTTCCTCTGTTATTTGTGTGTTCAAATCTTGTTCCCATAGATTTTTATATTTATCAGTGGTTTCACTGTTTGGCTGAGTGATCCATTTGTAAGCCAGTGAGGTAGCTCCCTTTGTTGAAGTCTGGTCTAGGCATATTTTTTCTAGATTCGTTAGAGGTCTTGTCATGAGGTCTTTTTGTTTATTTTTTTGGATGAAGTCGTGTATCTGAGTGTATGTCCAGAAACTAAGTTTGTGATTGGTAATGATCTTTTGGAGATTTTGATATGATAACAACTTATCTTTTTTAAAGCAGTCACAAACTAGTACAGGTTTATTTCCATTTGTATGAAGAAGTTTTATGTTGTCTGAGCCGGGCGGGAACTCTGGGTTCCCAGATATTGAGGTCAAAGGGCTCGTATTTGAAGATAGTCTATGTGTTATAAAAATTTTTTGGCATATTTTGAGGGTGGTGTTTATTAGGGGGTGGTTTTTAATTGCTCTGGGATAATATTTAGGAGATGACCATGGGAGAAAATGTGTGTAAATACCTGGGTCAATTTGTTCTAATTTAACCCAATCTTTGTTGTTAGCGTGGCAATGCCAATCTATGAGTCTGGTGATGTGGGTTGCAGAATAATATTTTTGGAAGTCAGGGATTCCCAGGCCTCCTTTATTTTTGGGATAAGTGAGCAATTTCATGTTTACCCGGGGTTTTTTGTGTGCCCCCACGAAATTCCTTTGGGCTTTAGTCAGTCTTCTAAAGAAGTCTGTGGGTAGATCAATAGGAAGTGCATGGAACAAATATAACAATCTAGGGAGGATCGTCATTTTTAAGATGGCAATCCTTCCGAACCACGAGAACATTCCTGTGTTCCAGTCTTAGAGATCCTGTTCTATTTTTTTAAGAATGGGTAGAAAGTTATTTGGGTAAATGTCTTTCAGATCTGGAGTTAGTTTAATTCCACGGTATTTAAGGGCTGTTTTTTCCCATTTGTATGGGCAGTTCTGTTTGGTCAGTAATTCTGTTTCAGTTGACAGTGTCAAATTTAATGCTTCCGATTTACTGCTATTAATCTTAAAGTTGGAGATGGATTTACATTTTTGGAATAATTCATTAAGGTTAGGGATGGAGATATGTGGTTGAGTGATAAAGAATAATAGGTTGTCTGCGTAGGCGGCTAATTTAAATTCTCTGTTGTCTATTTTAAAACCGTGGATGTTTGTGTTGGAAGTGATAGTTCTAATTAAGGGTTCCAATGAAATAATGAACAGTAGTGGGGAGAGTGGGCATCCTTGTCTCGTTCCATTTTTAATTTGGATGGGGTCAGATAAGTAGTTGTTGATTTTAATTTTTGCTGTTGGATTTTCATAGAGAGATCTTATCCAGAGCATAATTTTGTTGCCTAATCGAATATGTGAGCATGTAGCAAACATATAGTCCCATGCTACTCTATCAAAAGGCCTTCTCCGCATCTGTCGAGAGGAGAAGGCCTTCTATTTTTTCCTGTCTTGACCTATATATCAGATTTAATGATTTGATAATGTTATCTTTAGCTTCACGACCAGGCATAAAGCCTACTTGTTCTGGTCCAATTATTTTCTTTAGTAGTGGTCTTAATCTGTTGGCTATAATCCCTGCCAGTATTTTGAGATCTATATTCAACAGAGAAATTGGTCTGTAATTGGTACAATTCTTGTGGTCTTTGTCTGGTTTGGGTATAACCGTGATTTGTGCAGTTAGGAAGTCTTTTGAGGGTTTGTTATTCTTAGGGGTTCAGTGAGTAGGGGTTTGAAGTTTTTATAATATTGTGATGTTAGGCCGTCTGTTCCTGGGCTTTTGCCAGTCTTAAGGTGTTTAATGGCAAGTGAGATTTCTTCAGAAGAGAAATCCTTTTCAAGGTTATTAATGTCAATAGCTGGTAATTTGGGTAGATTGCTTTTTTGAAGGAAGTCCTTAATGGATGTTTCTCTCTGTGCCTGGGTTTTTGTTGGGGTATTCTGCGGGGTGAGATTATATAGATCAGAATAAAAATCATGGAAAACCTTGGCTATTTTTGTGGAGTCAAATATTTCTTTCCCTTTCGGGGCTAGGATACTATGTATATTGTTTGCAGTTTTTGCTTCTTTCAGTGCTCTGGCCATGTATTTACTACCTTTGTTGCCGTATTCGTAATAAATGGTTTTCTTAAAAAATAGTGCTCTTTTAGTTCTCCTATCTAGGAAGGTCTGGAGTTCTTTTCTTGTGTGTAGTAGTTCTTGTTCTAATTTGATGGCTAAGGATTGTTTATGTGTTCTCTCCAGGTTGTAATTTTTTGTTATCAGGCTATTTATGTATTTCTCTTTTTCTTTTTTCTTTTTGGCTCCCAATTTCATAAATTCACCTCTTATAACACATTTGTGTGCTTCCCAATTTGTTACGGGCGATGTGTCTACTGATTTATTAATGTGAAAATAATTAAGGATCGATTGTTTGATGTGTGAATGAATGTTAGAGTCAATCAGGAGTGAGGGGTTCAATCTCCATGTGAAGGTTTTGTGTTTTTGTGTTTCTGTATTTATTTGGATTGAAATGGGTGCGTGATCTGTTAAGAGAATGTTACCAATTTTAGCATTTCTTAGGACTGGGATATCTCTTTGTGAGATAAAAAGGTAGTCAATTCTCGTGTATCTTTTGTGGGGGTGTGAGTAAAATGTGACGTCTCTTTCAGTTGGATTTAATAATCTCCAAGTGTCAACTAAAGTCAATGACTGGAGGAGTGACTTGATTTTTTTCAAGACTCGGTAGGTAATGCTGGTTTTTCCAGATGACGTATCCTGTTGTGGGTTCAATGGGACATTAAAATCTCCCCCCAGGAAGATACGGCCCTCTGCGAAACATTTCAATTCATTGACTACTAGTTGACAAAAGGATATATGTGCTTTGTTAGGGAAATAAACATTCGCTATTGTGGTTGGAATACCTGCCATTGAGCCCTTTAAGAAGATGTATTTACCATCTGGATCTATAAGGGTATGTTCCGTCTGGAATGTGGAATTTTTGCTCAAGAGAATTGAGACACCTTTTGTTTTAGCCAAAGGATTGGTTGCGTGGTATGCTTTGGTAAAAAAGTTATTTGTTATTTTGGGTATTTGGGAACCCTCAAAATGTGTTTCTTGTAGGAGCACTATTTGTGGTGAGTGTTTTTTAAGTTCTTTAAGAATTTTTTGTCTCTTTTCTGGCGTATTTAGCCTGTTTATGTTGTGCGAAATGATAGTGGGGTTTGTTCCCAGATTTGAATATACCATGTTGTTAGAAAGTTTTTTTTTTTTTTTTGTTTGGTGTTGAGGTTGTGATAGGGAAAATATAGAAAGTGAGGAAAGGAAATAAGAACAAGGAAAGGAATAAGGAGAGGGTAGAAAAGTAGTGTAGAAAAGTGACAATAGATTTTTCAGTAATATATACTCACTGACATTGACTCGCAATGTCAGGAGATATGAATTGGGTTTAGAGATTAGTGTAAGATTAAAACGAGCAATATAATTTCTATTGTTTTTCTATTAGGGGGTAGTGGAAATAGTTTCTTGGCGTGGAAGAGTTTGTTTTAATGTGTTGTTAGTCGTTTTGTGGGTAGAGTTTTAATGAGGAGTTTTAATTTCCATAGGTTGACAACTACATAGTCCAAATTTAAGGGTTTAAGGTTTAAATGTAGTTATAGTATTTTTCATGTGTTTACTTTATGTAAGATGATTAATGTCTAAGGATGTTATGGATTCCCAGCCGGGTGTCCATAGAGTGTGTGGGTTTTTAAGGGAAAGAGGGAATGAACCAAATACCGTTTGCTGCGTTATGTCAATATCTCTTATCCCTTTTACCTTGTACATCCTTTTAATATCTAACTTAACGACTAAAGTTGCAAAAGAAAGAGAAAGAAAAACACCTTATCACCTCCAAACGGACTTCCTATCTCTTGGACTGTATAGTCTTTCTGACTGCAGGGTTCTCAAAACTGTCAATGAGGGTTCCGTGTTGGAGACAGCACTATATTCTCGTCAAACTTTATAACAATCAAAATTTATAAAGCTGGAAATAACTAGCAATGCTAAACAAATAGTTCACATGTCTTTAAAGCTGGTAAGTAGCCTAGTATGTAAGGCTTCATTACATGTAAACAGAGATAGAAAGAATTTTTCAGATGAGCCTTGGTTTGGTTCAAACATAGTACCTTGTATTATGTCCCAGTCTTTTCTGGATGGATCTTCTCTTTTCCTTCTGTAGTCAATATTGTGTTCATGGTGGCTCTAAGGACAAGAGTATTATGAAAACCCGAGAGCTGCAATATGTCTAGAAGTATGCAAGCTATGGTATGTTGAGTAAAGTTTTTAGTGAGTCACATGGGGTGATTAAATTCTCAGGCTCCAACTGGACGTCCTGAGGTTGGAAAAGAAGCAACGAGAATTGTGCATGTGTAAGACTAGTCTCTGCAGTCTTATTCTGTAAGGTTTATGAAGTTTTAAGCTCTTGAGGGTCGTTCAGTGGTTGTGTTATATTGCCATCTTATGTTAAAATGGGGTAGTGCAGATTTTAGGAATTATAGGTCCTGGGCAAATTTGGATAGGGTGGGTTTGGTGTTCTCAAGTCTAGTGTTCATGTGATGAGTCACTACTTTAGTAAGGATTATACCTTCTTTTGAAATGTTCCTTATGTCAAGTGAAGGAGGTTGATGCTCCCTGTTAGTATCTGTTGTCTCTGACTTTGGGTGTTTTTGAGGCAGGTGTGCCAGAATTCTGGCCTTCAAGGTGTTTTTGTTTCTTCCTTTTAGTAGAGAAGGATTTTTGGGGTGTGTTGCCTGGTGAAGGTGTTGTCATTGAAAGTGATGGAGGTAGTCGAAATTCTTGATACCAGTCCGGTAGGTCAATTGGTTCACAATGGATGGCTTTGCAGAAGAATGGTATGTCCTCCGGGGTACGAAGTAAAATCTGTTTACCTTCTATAGTTATTTGGACCGCAAAAGGAAACTTCCATCTATATGGAATCTTTTTTTCTTTCAGAATTTCCAATAGTGGCTTCACATCTCTCCTGTTTTTGAGAGTAATGGGAGACAAGTCTTGGAATAGCTGAATAGTTTCGCCATTGAAAAGGATTTGATCATTTTGTCTCGCCTTCCTTAGAATTTCTTCTTTCAGTGGGAAATTGTTAAGGCAGCAGATGATGTCTCTTGGGGGCGCTGTGTCCGGTCCTTTGGGTCTTAAATTTCTATGTGCTCTTTCAAAGTCTATTGTTGAGTCTATGGGTCTTTCTAGTAGGTTGTTGAAAATGGAGATGAGGACCAGTTTTATTTCATCGACATTAATGGCTTCCGGGATCCCTCTAATCCTTATATTCTTTCTTCTGCCTTTGTTGTCAAGGTCCTCCATTTGTCTATTTAGGGTGATTGAATGTTGGGCATGTGAAGTAGTGACTCTTTCTAGTCTTTTAATGGCCTTCTCTCTTTGTTTTCCGGATTTCTCTGCTGTTGATAACTGTTCAGTCAGCGCAGAGAGATCCGATTTGAGTCCCATTATTGCTGAGGAGAATGATTTTTTAATGTCTGCCGCAATTTCAGTCATGTCCCCATATGTTAAGGGGTGATCAAGATTGGCCGAATTTCTCAATGGTCTTTCGGATGCTGCCAGAGACTCGTCATCAAAATCTTCCTCATCTGTGTATTTCAATGGTTGTGGAGTCTTGGAGCCCATCATGTTTCTGCTTTTTTGCGATTGGTTTTTGAAAATTTCAGCGATGTCTGGGCATGAAGAGCCAGCCAGGGAGCGTTGATATCTGGTTTGAGAACCTTGTTGTGAATTCGTTTTTTGTGGTTTGCCCATCTTTCAGTGTAGTTGGACTATGTAGTGTCTTCTGTGATTAATCAGTTAGGATTCATCTCACTTATAGTTCTTTGGTTAAAGCGGGTGTACCAATATGTCCACTATTTATAAGGGGTTTATATGTATGTAAAATAGTATTTGCTCTGCGATTAGGTGTTTATATGCAACCTGCTTGGGTCACTGTTCTTGCGTTGGATCAGTTGTGGGTTAAGCAGGCGTTTTCAGGCCCCCTCTGTGGTAAAAATTAATTTAGGCCGGCGTCAGGTTGGGGCCTGTTATTAAAGCAAGATTTGCTTTTATATATAAGCCGTGGGAGTGTGTTTGCTGGTGGTACTCAGATGTTTCAATATCCGATCATTGTATATATGATGTCTCTGAGACACAGTGGTGTAGTGGGTAGCACTTTCGCCTGGTAACAAAAGGGTCGCTGGTTCGAATCCCAACCCCGACACTACATGCCTGGAGTTTGCATGTTCTCCCTGTGCCTGCGTGGGTTTCCTCTGGGTACTCTGGTTTCCTCCCACACTCCAAAGACATGCTGGTAGGTAAATTAGATCCTGTCTAAATTGTCCCTAGTATATGTATGAATGTGAGTTAGAGACTTTAGATTGTAAGCTCCTTGAGGGTAGGGACTGATATGAATGTAAAATATATATGTAAAGCACTGCGTAAATTAACAGCGCTATATAAGTACCTAAAATAAATAAATAAATAAATGTCCGGGGTAGTGCCTCCGCGCTAGGACAGAACGCTGTCTGATCGGGGCCTGCTCCTATAGCGGAGATTATGAATAAGTATTTGTGTCCCCGCGACTCCCGTTTTGTGTCTTCGTCACCGGGGAGGGCCCTTCGGAGGCTGAGGTCTACTGTTCTTTGCGGTGTTATGGCTGCTTCTTGTTTATATTTAGTGTCCCCTCGGTATTCGTCTGTTGTTTCCGCACTCAAAGGCTGAATCTAGACTGGGGTCTGAGTGAGGCCTATTGCTGCGGCGGTCGCCGTGGCAGTGTGGGCGTTGGGGTTGGTTTGTTATCTCCCTAAATCCGTGGAGGATTTTTACGGGGGAGGTATCGGTACCCTCGTGGATGAAAGGATGATCTTTGTGAGACTTTTTTTGTCTCATCCTACCTAGGATTCTTTGGATTCGGCTAGATTATCTCGGTCGTTCCTGGAGCTTCTCTGATGTGCGTCCGCCACCTTGCTCCACAAGCCACGCCCCCCAACTTTATTTAATTCATTAAACTACGTGAAAACTCACTGTGAAAAGTGAGCATGCTTAAAGGATAATTCTACCTTTCATAACATGATACATGTTACACCCATATTCAGGGTGTAACATGTAACATGTTATGAATGCACCTGCCCCCACGCCCCCTGATCCCCGCAATGACAGCAGGCCGTGGATCTTCAACCCATGTCTGCTGCCAAAAATTAAAAAAGACGTGGCCGTGCGGGGCTTTGCTCACCAGCTGCTTCACTAGTTCACAGTTCTTTGTGAATAAAAAAACAGCAAGGTACGGCAACCTTTGCGGCTGCCGGCTTGTAGTTTTCAATGAAAACTGTGTAAGCGCTGCTGTAGTTCATTTAGTCTACCTGTCAGGATATATCGGCTCCCTCATACGAGGTATGAGCAAGCTGATACACTGACAGATCTGCAGGAGACCTACATGGCATCAGCGATCTTTTGATCACTGGTGCAATGCTTTACAGGCTCCCAATCCAAAAATAATAAACATTGTTTTACCTGCAAAAAAATGTGCATTTATTATTTTTTGTGAAAAGGTGAACTTATCCTTTAAAAACTGTAGGACCTGTGTCTGTGGGCTTCTCAGAAGGCTTTTGCATCCCTGTGGTCTATGGTCAAATGCAGGTCAGAGGGAGGTCAACTGAGATCTAATGCACTTGTAAATTAATTCTGAAATGATTTCATGAGTGGTCTATGAACATTATGACCTAACTCTTTATAAACAAGACCAAACAGTAGCGTTTAGCAGGGAAGATCGATTTCAACAGTCTCTCAACAAATATTAGCTGCCTGTTTACATCTAAAAATGCATACAAACTATATGATTGCAACCTAATCCAGATGAATTAGACTGAATCAGGTGACATTTCAATTCAGTGGGTTCCTTGATGCTTTCTAATAAAGCTTTTAAAACTATGCTTTACCTTCTATTGTCTGTATAGATATTAAAATAATAAAACAAATACAGAAAAGGGAACTACATGAGCCTTTTCAGCAACACTCATTAGAATTATTTAAAATTAATTGTCAGTGGCTTACAGACTTAGTTTATGTTTAGGGTATATTTTATAAATAGTTAGATTATGTTTAGAGAAAACACCAGCTTTGACAGTTAGAAAAAAATAAAAGTTAAGCGGTTAATATCATCCTTAATGTGGTATTAAACTATTTTTGACAATTGATCAAAACTCTTTTTACATTATTATAAATACATATTTATTCATAATATACTGTACATATAAATTACATTTAAAAATTATGTATTAAACCTTTCAATCCCATTACTTTGTGTTTTACTCATTTAACATTTCAATTTACCCAGAAGACCAATTAAGGAAATTATTAAGTAGTAGCATGATCACAATCTTGACAGCATTTAGACCATATGGGATTTACCTGTCATTGCTGATCTGGAATGAATGTTTGTCAATTGATCATACAATCAAATTCATGTGCTTGTCATTTGATGAGGAATCTTATTACTTTTAGATGCCTCATGACTTTTCATTTGATTAGCATTTGCTGTCTTTCCATCAGTGGGATACGTGCCTCAAGTTCATTAACTGAGTAAGTTGGATACGTTTGCTGACATGGTTTGCAAATTCATGGTAAATTCAGCATTCCATGCAGAGAACGGAGGTGCTGGCTTCATCCTGAAATGAAGGTTTAGAAAGGCAACAAATAGGTTTTAACCTTTCCTCACTCTTCTAAAAATATGTTATTGTTTTTGTCTATGTCATTGTTGGAGAGAATTACCATCACATTCTGCCCTAACATGAAGTAGGCAGAAATTTCCTTAACAGGGATAAAACAATGCAATAAAAAGTTTTGGCTTAAGTTGAGATTTAATCTTAAAATCATGCACTAAGATGTCATATTTATTTAGTGCAAATGGATTGTCCCATTGAACAACCCTGCAGACATCACTGGTATAAATGGCAATGCAATAAAAAGTGTATTTTAATTAAGATTTGTAAATACTTTTTTTCCAGCTTGGGCAAAAAATCCTAAATTGGATCCCCTAGCAGCCCATACAAAATGCTGCTTTAGCTGTTATACTCTCCTCTACTCAGTCCCCTTTTGGGTAGTATAACGCCCATTGTAATTTATAAAGCATCCTGTTAGCCCAGGTAATCAAGGTTCTATCCCCTGCCCTAGACCCTAATAAGAATGTGGGTGCTTCTCTCAGAAGCATTTCTGCCCCTCACTGAGGAAATAAGACAATGAAGACCTGCAATGTTGCTGAACTGATAACACCTGGACAGTAGGTACCAAATGTAACTGTATATTGATTTTTTTAAGTCATGGGGTTCTGCAATGGCAGGTGGAGCATGAAAACCACCAAATTTGCATTTAATTGGGTTTTTATTTAATTTTACTGCAATTATTATGAGACACAAGTGCACATTTTATATTTTACTACAATACATTTGTATGGTTTCATTTCCATCTTATTGTTTAACCACTTCAGTACTAAGTAATATTTAGTGTGAGTTGCGTGGCTCCACACACCGACTTAAAATATCTTGTGTACAAATATATAGGTGCACATAAATGTGAAAAAGCAATTACAATGTGTAAACATGAATCATAAAGTAGTAATACATCACATATGCCTTCTTTAAACCACATCAAATGATATGGGTGTATACAAATGCGCAAATATGAAGAAAGTGCAAATGCAAAAAATCTGCAAAACATGCAAGAAAATATGCAAAATTCAAAATAACATCACTGAAATGCTACAAGTAACAGTCCATAAGCTACAAAAAATGATTTGAACAAAATAAAAATAAAAAATATATCAATTGAAAAGACCCAGCTTATTTTCAAAGTAATAAGAATCCACCAAAGTGTTCCTCCACAATGTCATGCAACACCCAAATGTAAATCCTTCACCACTCTCACTAAATCAAACTCACCAATGTACCCGATACCCATTCACCCATTATCCAGATTCCGATAAGCCTCCCACCTGCAGACCCTGACAACCACAACCCAGGGCCTTCAATATGGGGACAAGGTGCTTTGGGGTGGGGGGGCAGATCCCCCCTCTGCCCCAAAACACCCACCCCCCCATGTTGAGGGCATGTGGCCTTGTATGGTTCGGGGGGCACTCGCTCACCCCCTCCCCTTTCCTGACCTGCCGGGCTGCATGCTCGAATATTGTCTGGTATAGCAATTGTAATCGCGAGTCATTTTAACTCCTTCACACCTGCACTATAGCTAAAAGATGGCTACAGCGCTGGCCTTAATTGCCTGGAGGGTGTCCATGTACGTCCTCCCGTGCTTGTGTGGCCTGCACGCCACCTGCAGGGCATGTGCGGCGCACTCTATGATCAATGACCCCCCTTACCACATGATCAGCTGTCAGCCAATGACAGCTGATCATGTGATGTAGACATAGCTGGTAATCGGCTATTTTTCTCCTCACACTGGCTGCGTGAGGAGAAAAAAATAACCCAATCACCGATTACTGTCAGAGGGACATTTGTCCCTCACACAGAAAGCCACTGCTGCCTTATCTGTGCCCTCCAGTGCCACCTGCCAGTGCCCACCAGTGCCACTTACCAGTGCACAACAGTGCTGCCTATCAGTACTTACCAGTGCCACCTATTAATGCCCACCAGTGCCATCTATCAATGTCCATCAGTGCCACCTATTGGTACTGATCAGTGCTGTCAATTAGTGCCCATCAATTCTGCCTATCAGTGTTACCTACTAGTGCCTATCAGAGCCCATCAGTGGCACCCATAAGTGCCCATCAGTGCCACCTATCAGTGCTACCTATCAGTGCCACCAATTAGTGCCCATCAGTGCCACCTATCAACACCACCAATCAGTGCCACCTCATCAGTGCCCATCAGTGTCGCCTTATCAGTGCCCATTAGTGCAGCCCATCAGTGCCCATCAGTGCAGCCTCATCAGCGCACATCAATGAAGGAGAAAAATTACCTGTTTGCAAAAATTTATAAACAACTATGATACCTGTTTTTTTTCAAAATGTTCAGTCTTTTTTTGTTTGTTTTGAAAAAATAAAAACCCCAGTAATGATTAAATACCACCAAAAAAAATATATTTGTGTGAAAAAATTTTAAAAATTTCATTTGGGTACAGCGTTGCATGACCGCACAATTGTTATTCAAAGTGCGACAGCGCAGAAAGCTGAAAATTGGCCTGGGCAGGGAGGGGGTTTAAGTGCCCAGTAGGCAAGTGGTTAAATGGGATTTGACTCTTTTTTGTTTTCTTTAAAAATGTCATTTTTGCTGTAGCATGTTTTATCCATGCTACAGATGCTCCATTTTACAGGCACATTAAGGGGACCCCCCAGGCACTATATTTAAAGGAATGTTTTAATTTTTTTTGTTGCACTTTAAACATAATTAAAATCACTGCTCCTGAGAAAACAATAGTTTTTAAAAAAATATATTGATACATGCCCCCCAGAGCAATACCCAGACCCCCATAACCCTTTTATGGCCAATTACTTGCATATAAGCCTTCAAAATGGGCATTTTTTAGTTTTCCTGTTCAGCTCCCATAAACTTCAATGGGGTTTTCTGTTCGGGTTAAAACATTTCCCCAGTTTGGGAGTTCTGCTGCAAACTGAACAGTGGGGTGTTTGGCTCATCCCTACAAGTGACCAAGCTGTGTTTACTGCCGCTTTAAGAGAAATTAAAAAAAGATAAGAATGTTAACAGTCAGCCTAAAGTGGATCTAAAACTAAAAATACAATTACAGTAAAACCTTGGATTGCAAGCATAATTCGTTCTGGAAACATGCTTGTAATCCAAAGCACTTGTCCAAAGCACTTGTATCAGATGGGCTAGTGATAGGTACTCAGGTACTCTGATGGACTGGTGACAGGCACTCGGGTACTCTGATGGGCTGGTGACAGGTACTCGGGTACTCGGATGGGCTGGTGATAGGTATTCGGGTACTCAGAAGGGTTGGTATTCAGGTACGCTGATGGGTTGGTAACAGGTACTCGGGTACTCTGATGAGATGGTGACAGGTGATTGGATACTCTGATGGATTGGTGACAGGTACTTGGGTACTCTGATGGGCTGGTGACAAGTACTCGGGTACTCTGATGGGCTTGTGACAAGTACTCGGGTACTCTCATGGGCTGGTGATAGGTACTCGGGTACTGTGATGGGCTGCTGACAGGTACTCAGGTACTCTAGTGGGATGGTGACAGGTACTTGAGTACTCTCATTGGCTGGTGACAAGTACTTAGGTACTCTCATGGGACAGTGACAGGTACTCAGATGGGTTGATGACAGGTACTCGGGTACTGTGATGGGCTGGTGACAGGTACTCGGGTAATCAGATGGGTTGGTGACAGGTACTCGGGTACTCAGATGTGTTGGTGACAGGTACTAGGGTACTCAGATGGGCTGGTGACAGGTGCTTGGATACTCTGATGGGCTGGTGAGAAGTACTTGGGTACTCTTTTGGGCTTGTGACAGGTACTCGGGTACTCTGATGGGCTGGTGAAAGGTACTCAGGTACTCTGATGGGTTGATGACAGGTGCTCGGGTATTCTGATGGGCTGGTGACAAGTAATCAGGTACTCTGATGGGTTGGTGACAGGTACATGGGTACTCTGATGGGCTGCTGACAGGTACTCGAGTACTCTTATGGGCTGGTGACAGGTACTCGGGTACTCTGATGGGCTGGTGACAGGTATTCAGGTACTCAGATGGGTTGATGACAGGTACTTGGGTACTTTGATGGGTAGGTGACAGGTACTCGGGTACTTTGATGGGCAGGTGACAGGTACTCGGGTACTTTGATGGGCAGGTGACAGGTATTCAGGTACTTTGATGGGCAGGTGACAGGTACTCGGGTACTTTGATGGGCAGGTGACAGGTACTCGGGCACTTTGATGGGCAGGTGACAGGTACTCTGATGGGCTGTGACAGGTACTTTGATGGGGTGGTGACAGGTACTCTTAACTTCTGGGGGGCAATCAATGTGATTGGTGCACACAGTAAGCGGTAATGAACTGTTACCGCTATCGCCTCTTCACACACGATCGGTGTGTGAAGAGGAGAACCCGGTAACAGCTCGTTACATCGGATTCTTGTAATTCTGTGACCGGCTGTGATTGGACACAGCCGGTCACGTGGTAAAGAGCCAATATGATTGGCTCTTTACCCTAATCGGGGTTGGGCTTTCTCCGAGGGACAAGCCCGAATCCTGATCGCCACACTGCGCACCCCTGGGGGCCCGCAGAGCAGCGAAAATGGGAGGATGTCATATGATGTCCACCCAGGATGGGGAGTGCAGTAATAGTAATAATACGCTGGTAAGGAAGGGGTTAATCATCAACCATGTGAGTTGCTAAATGTTGTACCTTCATTTAATGTAACCATATTGCTACACTTAGAGGCGCCTCTCTTCTCTTTTATGCTCAGTTGTGACGTAACGCTATTTGTATATCAATACATCGCTTGTATATAAAGTCAAAATTTATTAAACAATTTTGCTTGTCTTGCAAAATGCTCTCAAACCAAGGTTTTACTTTGATATATTGCAATTTACCAGTCCAAAGATGTTGTGGCTGCATTTGTTTTATTTATAAAGCTTTTTTATTATTTATTTTTACATCTTGATGTCAGCAATGCCCTTACAGTTTTGAGATTACTCACCCTACTGTAGAAGAACAATGGAAACAGGAAAGGACAACAGGAACTTGCTCCTCTGATTTTGTGCATAACACAGAAGGAAATTGTTTTGTAGTCCTCAAAGAGCAATTGCACTACATCTAATGATATATATAACATTGTGTAGGTTTGCATATGAAAGATTTATAATTGAGATTTTTTAACTTTATTTACTTTGTATTGATCATGATCTTTAACTTCTAACAGTTCCTGCTCTCATCATTTGCTCGGTTTTGTACACTGCATTCCAGTTTCTGAGGTCTATAACACTATCACAACTCTCTAAAACATGCACTAATCACCCTCACACTTAAAAACGCCCTCACTGGACCCCACCAATCTTAACAATATATGTCCTATCTCCTCGCTCCCTTTTTATCCCCATTAGGGGGAGGAATGAGGGGAGGTGCCTTCACTCCCTGTCCTCCCTCTTGCTTCTGTAAAAAATGATCAGGGTCCCCTGGCTGCATGCAAGCCCTTTGGTGATGTCTGTGAGAAGAGATGGGGGTGTGTGGTGTGGCGCTGTTCTAAATAAACAAAAGAGAAAAAGGCTGCTGCCCCCACTAAGAACCAGGGAACCTGGTCCCAGGGATGAAAAAAATATATAGGAGGGGTGTGGGAGACAGGCGCTGCCTCAATAATAATAAATAAATATCACATGGTAAGAAAAGAAATATAAACATATGCAAGTGACATCAGATAAATTTGTTTCAATTTGATAATTTATGAGTGATATAATCTGATGGTAAGTGATAAAATATACAAAGTGCATGCAGTGCTGCTAAAAAAGCTTAGTGATCACATTTATACATATACTGAACCAACTGGTGTGTGCATAACCATGCAGGCAAAAATTAAATAAGTGTGCAAAGTCCAAACCAGTAATACAACAATTCCCCAGTAGGGGTCAGTCCAATAGCCCGAAGTGCTGTGGGAATGCTCCTTCAGAAAGGACCGAGAAATGAATAATGTCCAAATCTCAATGCAAGAGTCCTTACAAGGACCAGGGGTGATAATGTACCGAGTGCAGTGCGGGAAGAGAAGGGGTGGAGCGAATCCGTGATAAATCGTGCTCCCCTCCTCCTGACTCCCCACTCACCGGTACTTACAACCACGCTGTGGTACCAATGCCATCCAGCCTTGGGTAGTTGTCACCGGGTCCTCCCAAAAATGGCTCACATGTGTGGGGGAGATATGCAGTAGTTTAAGGACGGTCCGCTCATATAGACTGAAAAAATGTAGTAACTTACATGAGGTTAAGAGAAGTCAGACGTGGGTCCACTAAGTTGAAGACCGGAACTTCCTTGCGTTCCAAATCAAGACCGGAAGTGCGCAATGACGCTAACCAGGCTCCACTGACGCATTTCGTCATACGGACGTCATCAGAGGCGGTGATGTCTGTCTGATGAATCCCCTGGCTTGTTTCAATCTGGCCTTTATCGCAGGCTTCTGCCCGATCCACCATGGTCACACAGACGGCAATGCGTGATTGGGTATAAGGCCCTGCACTTCATCAGTCAGTCGCTGAAGTGGTATTTAGGGGCCACTTGCTGCCAGTACCCCCATGGCAGCAAACACGTGGACATACACTTCTTCCAGAGGTAATGTGCTTACTACACCACTATGTATTAGAGTAGTGTATGCTGGTTTATATACCAGTCTATGGGAGCATACTGAGGCATGTACTTTGCACTTTAATACAGGCTATGGATCTGGGCAGGATTAGGACTGACTTTGTCCCCATCATCATTGGCTTATTAGCCTTTTACTGGTGGTGAGGACATTGGGGTGAGTTATGCTACCTTCTATGTGTTTGTGTAAAGGCTTAATACCCCCTTTGATTTTTATACACGGGGAATCAAACACCTTTTTACCACTTTACCCCCTTGCTGACCAGAGCACTTTTTGCGATATGGCACTGCATCAATTTAACTGACAATTGCTCAAGCGGTGTACCATGATGGCGGTTTGCGCAGCCAAGCCAACCTGCCGCCGTAAACCGATGGTGGCTGGTCAACAAGTGGATAATATAAAGTCACTAGCCCTATGCCATTTCTTTATACCTCCCTAGGTATGCTGTATTGCCTAAAAACTTTACCTATATTGCAATCTATTTTATATGCCATATACCCTGAAAAGAGACCATTCCAATCCAGTGAAGTCCAGCATTGTTCCATCTAGCCATTCCATCATTGCCATGGCTGGGATCAACCATAGCTTTCAATATCATTTTACTGGTATGTAAAACGAATTCTTTGGATTTTAACATTCTATATAGAACTAAAAAAACACTGTTTTTCACAAACAGAAGAAAACGTGTTCATACCCCTTGACATTTTCCACATTTTGTCATGTTACAACCAAAATTCTAAATGTATTTTATTGGGATTTTATGTGATAGATGAACACAAAATGGCACATAATTGTGAAGTGGAAGGGAAATGATAACTAGTTTTCAAAATATTATACCAATAAATATCTGAAAAGTGTGGCGTGCATTTTTATTCAGCCCCCTTTACTCTGATACCCCTAACTAAAATCTAATGGAAACAATTGCCTTCAGAAGTCAGCTAATTAGTAAATATAGTCCACTTGTGTGTAATTTATCTCAGTATAAATACAGTTGTCCTGTGAAGCCCTCAGAGGTTTGTTACAGAACCTTAGTGAACAAACAGCATCATGAGAGCCAAGGAACAAACCAGACAGATCAGGGATAAATTTGTGGAGACGTTTAAAGCAGGGTTAGGTTATAAAAAAAATATCCCACGCTTTGAACATCTCATGGAGCACTGTTCAATCCATCATTCGAAAATGGAAAGAGTATGACACAACTGCAAACCTACCAAGACATAACCATCAACCTAAACTGACAGACTGGTAAAGGAGAGCATTAATCAGAGAAGCAGCCAAGAGGCCCATGGTAACTCTGGAGGAACTTCAGAGATCCACAGCTCAGGTGGACAAATCTGTCAACTATTAGTTTTGCACTCCACAAATCTGGCCTTTATGGAAGAGTGGCAAGAAGAAAGCCATTGTTGAAAGAAAGCCATAAGAAGTCTCCTTTCAGTTTGTGAAAAGCCATGTGGGGGATACAGCAAATTGAACTTTTTGGCCTACAAGCAAAACGGTATGTGTGGTGGAAAACGAACACTGAACATAACCCCAAACATACCATTGCCGTGAAACATGGTGGTGGCAGCATCATCATGTTGTGGGGATACTTTTCTTCAGTAGGGACAAGGAAGCTGGCCAGAGTTGATGGGAAGATGGATGGAGCCCAATACAGGGCAATCTTAGAAGAAAACCTGTTAGAAAAAACTGCAAAAGACTTGAGTCTGGGGTGGAGGTTCATCTTCCAGCAGGGCAACAACCCTAAACATACAGCCAGAGCTACAATGGAATCAAAGCATACTCATGTGTTAGAATGGCCCAGTCAAAGTCCAGACATAAATCCAATTGAGAATCTGTGGCAAGACTTCAAAATTGCTGTTCACAAATGCTCTCCATCCAATCTGACAGAGCTTGAGCTATTTTGCAAAGAAAAATGGGCAAAAATGTCACTCTCTAGATGTGCAAAGCTGGTAGAGACATACCCAAAAAGACTTGCAGCTGTATTTGCAGTGAAAGGTGGTTCTACAAAGTATTGACTTAGGGGGGCCGAAGACAAATGCATGCCACACTTTTCACATATTTATTTGTAAAAATTGTGAAAACCATTTATCATTGCCCTTGCACTTCACAATTATGTGCCACTTTGTGTTGGTCTATCACATAAAATCCCAATAAAATACATTTAGGTTTTTGGTTGTAACATGACAATATATTGAAAATTTCAAGGGGTTTGAATACTTCTTCAAGGCACTGTATGCATATGTCCAGTATCTCACAAAAGTGAATACACCCCTCACATATGTGTAAAAATGTTATTATATCTTTTTTTTGTTTCATGAGTTTTTATTGATATTTTACAGATATCAAAATACTTGTACAAGTACATAGTTGCTCAAAGTTAATTAACAGTAGGAGTGGAGTTTAATCTCCAGATCAAAGGGATAACATTAACTTATAATATAACATGTAAGTAGTTTATTTCCAGTGGTGTATTTTGTAGATTTCTACCAATTTGGTCTTTGAGCTGTCTGGGACCATCTCCTCCCCGTCCACCCCAAGAGGGCACAAGCTGTGAGCGGTGGAGTGACTTCCCGACAGCCCAAATCTGAATGTTGGGCTTGCAGTAAACCAGTGCTTTGCTTTCTCAAGTGGTACATCTTAAAGTAGTATGTGCGCATTATTGGTAGTTGCATCTCGTCTATTGGCTAGGATAATTGTCATCGCTAGTACCATTCGGTTTCCTATAGTACCAATAACGCCATGGTGCCCATTGTTTGAGCAGTTTCTGTGTTTGAGTGGCAGTTTTGGTCGAAATCTGTTCGTATGAGTAGTGTGTATCTGTCAGGAGGCATACTTCGCTCGCGGAAGGGGTTAGAGGATTCTTCCAGTTTCTGGTTAGAGTAAGTCTGGCTGCCAGTAAGATGTGGATGGTTGTGTTTAGAGATTCTCTGGGGATAGAGTCTGTCTCAAGGGACAATAGTGCCAAACCCGGGTTTGGTGGTATTGTTGTTTGGGCTATGTTGGATATGATGGCAAAGATGTCTCGCCAGTATTGTTGGATTTTTGGGCAATCCCATAATATATGGAATATGTCTCCCTTCTTTCCGCACATCCTCCAACATTTATTTGAGAACTGCGGATTGAAGTGTGCTATTTTATCAGGGGTAAGATACCATCTGAGCGTAATTTTCGTGGATAGTTCTCTCAGCGTGGAGCATTTTGTGACCTTCTGAGTGATTCCTGATGCTTTAGACCAGGCTTCATCATTGAATGTCTGTCCTAAGTCATTTTCCCATTGTATAAATGGTCTGGATTTGTAGAATTCCTGTTTGTGTTGCAATAGGTTATAGAATGTAGTGATTCCTTTTGAATTTGGTTTAGTTGAGGAGAGGAAATGCCAGGCTTGGGACGGGATGTTTTGGGTGTGAGGTTTAAGTTTTTTGAGGCAGTGGCTTATCTGTATATGCTTGTACTGGTCTAGCGATGGAAGCTTGAATTCCTTTTGAAGTGTTGGGAAGTCTTTGAGGATGTGACCTTGGTACAAGTTGTGTATGTAGTTGATTCCTTTGTGTATCCATGTGTTAAGGGAAATTTGCTCAATTCGAAGGTAGCGATCTGGTCATGTTCGTATATGTCTATTCGGTGACGGAGTTTTTTGAATTTGGAGTGTGGGTTTTGTAGGGCAGGGTTCGGACCGTAAAGGAGAGGAGTTGATTTGGTTTAAGTTTTCCTTAGTGATGTAAGATATTGGATAACGTTGTGTTTGTCCTTAAGATGTTTAGGTCTGGTAAATATGTTACCCTTTTACTGAATCCTGTCTGTAAGTTACTACTTCGGACCAGATTTCGTAGTCCTTAGTGAGTCTTCCAGTGTT
>BLSH010166136.1:53524-69057 GCA_018402905.1 Glandirana rugosa
TTTCTTTACGAAAGACGTTGCCATCACTGGAATGGATTTGGGCCGTTTCTCGGCTATTGCGGTGTTTTAAAAGCGGGATATAGGGAAGACTTGGAACTGGAGTTTTATATGCGGTTTTAAGAACGGTTATCTGAAGGCCGCTCACAGCGGCCATTCACCGCGATCCGTGATCTGTCGGGTCCCCCGGACCCAACGGTCACGGATGTTCCCGTGTGCGCGCCCCAGGGGGCGCGCGGGAAGCGATATTCTGGAGGACGTCCATGGACGTCCATGGACGTCCTGTTAGAATAACCCGACCGCGCTGTGGACGTCTTTTGTCTATAGCGCGGTCGGGAAGTGGTTAAGGTTGGTAAGATGTTCGTTAGTCTATTGGCAAGAATTTTGGCGTATATTTTGAGGTCAAGGTTCAGAAGGGATATAGGGCGAAAATTTTGTGGCGTTATCGGCTCTTTGCCGGGTTTAGGTAAGGTCACTACCGTTGCAGAAAGCATTTCTTTTGGAAATGAGGAGGAGGATGCAGCAGCACTATACATCTCACGTAGGTGTGGGACAATATTCTTGTGGAAAGTTTTGAAATATTCTCCAGAAAGACCATCAGGGCCCGGAGATTTCTGGTTGGGTAGTTTGTTAATGGTTTCTGTGATCTCATCTAGTGTAAAGGGTACGTTCAGGGATTCTAATTGCCTCTCCGATAGTTTGGGGAGAACTATCTGGTCGAGGAATTTTTGTATTTCAGATTTAGGTGGTTTGTGTGTGGTCTGCTGTCCTGTCAGGTTGTATAGCTCGCTGTAGTAAGAACTAAATGCGTCAGCAATTTCCTGGGGGTTTAATAGTTTTTTGTGCGTACTGTGATGTAGTAGGTATGCGATTTTGTTTTTTGTGCGTTGACCTTTAATACGTGAGGCCATCATTTTCCCTGCCTTATTGCCGGTAGTGTAATAATTAGCTTTTAATTTGCTTTGTGACTTTTCAAAGTTTTCAAGTAAGAGGGTGCGGAGTTCATTTCTCAGTTTGAAAATTTCTGATTGTAGGAGTCGGGAGGGTTGGGATTTGTTTGCTGAATCTGCTTTATCTATGGCTGCTGTGAGATCCACTATGCGCTGCAACCTCCTCCTTTTTACTTTTGAGCCTAGTTGAATAAAGAAACCTCTAATGTAGGCCTTATGGGCCGTCCACAGAGTCGCTGGGTCAGATACTGAGCCCTTGTTGAGGGAAAAAAATTCTTCCAATCTGTCGTTTAGGTAATCCACATTGTTAGGGTGTTTTAAAAGAGAGTTGTTCACTCTCCATATGTACGAGTTAGGGGCGGTGCAATTGTTGGTAAGTTTAATGCTTATAGGGGCGTGATCCGACCAAGTAACTGAGTGTATTTCCGCTGATTGAACCCCCTGCAATAACCATTTGTCTGAGACAAAGAGATCAATTCTTGAGTAGGTGTTGTGAAGCGGGGAGAGGTAAGTATAGTCCCTCTCCTCCGCGTGACAACACCTCCACACATCGTATAGGTCCTATTCAGACAGAAAATTATGTAATGGTGATCGGAGCCTTTTTGGGCCTGCCGATGAGTCTAGGTCGTAGTTTGGGACCAGGTTAAAGTCCCCACATATCAGTAGGAGTCCTTGTTGTATCTCCCGGATTTTCTTCATGGTGGATCTGATAAAGTTCATTTGGCATTGGTTGGGCGCGTATAAGGTTGCTATGGTATACAAGGCATTTTCTATCGTGCACGAGATGATAATGTATCTCCCTTCTTGGTCGACTGTGCATCGGTGCAGTTGGAATAAAAGAGTGTCTCTAAATGCTATACATACTCCTCTTTGTTTTTTAGAGAAGTTTGCTTGGAAAATATGCGGGTAGGACTTGTGTTGGAATCTTGGTGGGGCGTCTTTGGAAAAATGCGTCTCTTGTATGCATAAAATGTCACAATTGTGGTTAAGAGCTGTGGACCAAAGAGAGGACCTTTTGGCCGGATGGTTAAGCCCTTTAGCGTTAATAGATAGTATATTAATAGGCATTTTTGGATCAGGGTGGAGGATTGTGCGGGTAAGACTCATGTTTAGAAGTTCGTATGACTCTGACTGAGTTGTTGGAGTTGTTTGTTTGTGTTCCTGTCTCTTGCTTTCCCGAGTTCTTCTGCGAGTTGATGTACGATTTTCTCACCGCTGGAAACTGCTGAATGGTAGAAAGACAAAACAACGAAGAGAAAAAAAAAACAAAACAAAAACCAAGTAACAGATAACATAACAAATAGACCATAGGATAATCAGCTATTTTTTGCTTCAAGAGCAGCTGATAATGTGGGGGATAGAGTTCAAGGCCTTAGCGGAGGAGGACCAGGGGCCCGATCAGGATGGGTTGTAGATTTCTTGGCGTGCGAAGAGGCTGCTAGTTGTTGGCGGTTGTATTCGTTGTAAGTTGGTTTATGTTGAGGAAAATGTGAGTTTGCCGAATTGGGAAAATTTCCCTCTGGGAGGTCTAGTATGATGCCCCAAGAGTGGAGGAGTTTTGTTCCTTCCTGGATAGTGGTGATGGTATATTTGGTTCAGTTTCTGTCGATTATTAGTGTGGCTGGGTGTCTCCACTTGTAGGTCAGTTTGTGGTTGTTCAGTGCTTTTGTCACTGTTTTAAGTTGCCTTCTTAGTTGAAGAGTATATTGTGATAGGTCCGGGTAGATTTGTAGTCCCTTGTACGGTTCCGGGAAGCTTTGCATGGATTTTGCTGTTAGTAATATTTGTTCCTTGGCTTGATAAAAGTGGACCCTTAGTAGGACATCTCTGGGGATGGAGTCGTCTAAGTGTCGTGGTTTTGGTATTCTGTGAATACGGTCGATGGTGAGTTCGATTGGTGACAGTTCTGGGGCGATGTGTGAGAATAGTTTACAAGCGTATTTACGGAGGTTACATAGTTACATAGTTACATAGTTACATAGTTAGTCAGGTTGAAAAAAGACACAAGTCCATCCAGTTCAACCAAAAAAAAAAAAAAAAAAAAAATAAAAAAAAAATAAATATATATACATATATACATACATATATATATACATATATATATACATACACATATACACATACAACCAAATAATCCCATATACAATACTTCACCCACAGTTGATCCAGAGGAAGGCAAAAAAACCCCAGCAAAGCATGGATCCAATTTGCTATAACGGGGGAAAAAATTCCTTCCTGATTCCCCGAGAGGCAATCGGATTCACCCTGGATCAACTTTACCTAAAGATGTTAGTACCCAGTTATATTATTTACATTAAGGAAAGAATCCAGGCCTTTTTTAAAGCAATCAACCGTGCTGGCCAAAACCACCTCTGGGGGGAGGTCTGCCGGTGGGACCGTTTCCGGGATCCCTCGGATTTTTAAGTTATTTCTTCTCGAGCGGTCCTCGAGGTCTGCTAATTTGGATTTGATCCAGGTTGTGTCATCCCTTTGTTTGTTGTAGCCGTCCACCAGGTCGTTTACAGTGACAGTACACTCTTCCATTTTGTTTTCAATGTAATGGACTCTGTCATCAATGTTTTGAATCTCTGTTGAAAATTTGGTTAGGACCGAGGTGAAGCTGGACATCAACGAACTTTGCAAGGATAGTAGCATGTCCTTTAATGTGGAATCCAGCACTGGTTGCCCTGTAGTCGGGAACGAGGCAATGGAGTGTAGTGGGTTGGGGTTTAGTGCTACCATTTCTTGTGGTGGATGGATGTGTGGGTCCATTTTCATTCTGGACTTGGCTGGGCTCTGTGACGAGGGGCTTGAAGGTGGTGATCTAGAGGGTGATTGTACCAGTATTGGGGGGTCCTCCTCTCTGTAATCCGCGTCAGGGAGGTCCGTATATGCTGCTGGGTGGGTAGGCATATTGGATTGAGTTCCCTTAGCATTGTTAGGGTTCCCTTTTTGGTGAAAGAAGGCTGTAAGTTTTTTGGGGTATCTGTCCTCTTTTCGTTTGGGGGACATTCGTGCTTATTTGTTTCCTCTATTAGGTATGGATTCTTCTGCACTTGCCGTGCTGACCGGGCCTCACAGGTTAGCTGCCTAGTGAGGCATTAGGGTTTAAGACTCTCTATTGTTGAAATATAGGTATTTAGTGGTTGTTGATATCGTTTGTCTGTTGGATGTGGCACTATCTTTAAGAGTTCAGCTATTACCTTCAGCTCATGCGACTCGATACTACACAAAAGGAGTGGGCCCTGAGGGCTAGGTGTCGCTGGGTGTCTGCTTCTTAGGTTTATGAGGTATCAGTCTCTGTGGGCCACGTTTATCCACTTCTATTGCCCATAAGGGTCTTTTTTGAGGGGGTTCCTGTGTGAGTTTTTAGCGTTTATCTTTTCAAGTGGGTGGGTGATTATTCAGGCGCCGTTACTGTGTCCCTCAGGGCGCTGTATGAGTAGGCCGTAAAGCCGCGGCCTCGATTTCCGGCCGGGTGCCGCTCGTGTCCCCCTATTCGCGTCAGAGGGTGCCCTTTGGCAGTTTCAGGGGTTTTGCCCCCTTATATGTCTGTGTCTGGGGGATATGCTGTGTCCTCTAGGTATTGTTTTTTTCTTGTTTTTAGGTGTCCGAGTGGCGTCGAGTAGGCCGCAAAAGCCGCGGCCTCGATTTTTGGCTGAGCGGCTATCGCGGTGCCCCGTTTTTGGCTCGTAGCTACCCTGGGGGGTCCGGAGGACGTGTGTGCGGTATGATGTCGCTCACCCTGCTCTCTCGGTGGCAGATTGCCGGGGATTTTCCTCCTGCTCCCGGAGCTCCTCTCGGATGCGACCGTCAGCTTCGGCTGCTGGCCACGCCCCCTTATTATATCTTTTCACGTGACAACACTGAAGAAATGACACTTTGCTACAATGTAAAGTAGTGAGTGTACAGCTTGTATAACAGTGTAAATTTGCTGTCCCCTCAAAATAACTCAACACACAGCCATTCATGTCTAAACTGCTGGCAACAAACGTGAGTACACTCCTAAGTGAAAATGTCCAGATTGGGCCCAAAGTGTCAATATTTTGTGTGGCCACCGTCATTTTCCAGCATTGCCTTAACCCTCTTGGGCATGGAGTTCACCAGAGCTTCACAGGTTGTCATTGGAATCCTCTTGCACTCCTCCATGATGACATCACAGAGCTGGTGGATGTTAGAGACCTTGTGCTCTTCCACCTTCTGTTTGAGGATGCCCCACAGATGCTTAATAGGGTTTAGGTCTGGGGACATGCTTGGCCAGTCCATCACATTTACCCTCAGCTTCTTTAGCAAGGCAGTGGTCATCTTGGAGTTTTGTTTGGCATTCATGGTTCCCTCAAAGAACTGTAGCTCCCCAGTGCCGGCAGCACTCATGCAGCTCCAGACCATGACACTCCAACCACCATGCTTGACTGTAGGCAAGACACACTTGTCTTTGTACTCCTCACCTGGTTGCCGCCACACACGCTAGACACAATCTGAAAGAAATACGTTTATCTTGGTGCCATCAGACCACAGGACATGGTTCCAGTAATCCATATCCTTAGTCTGCTTGCCTTCAGCAAACTATTTGCTGGCTTTCTTGTGCATCTTCTTTAGAAGAGACTTCCTTCTGGGACGACAGCCATACAGACCAATTTGAAGAAATGTGTGGCATATGGCCTGAGCACTGGCAGCACTTATACGTCTGTTTCCCAAAGACAACTTCTGGATATAACGCTGAGCATGTGCACTCAACTTCTTTGGTCAACCATGGCGAGGCCTGTTCTGAGTGGAACCTGTCCTGACCATGCTGCAGCTCAGTTTCAGGGTCTGGGCAATCTTCTTATAGCTTAGGCCATCTTTATGTAGAGCAACAATTCTTTTTTCAGATCCTCAGAGAGTTCTTTGCCATGAGGTGCCATGTTGAACTTCCAGTGACAAGTATGAGAGAGTGAGAGCAATAACACCAAATTTAATACACCTGCTCCCCATTCACAGCTGAGAGCTTGTAACACTAATGAGTCGCATAACAACGTGGAGGGAAAATGGCTAATTGGGCCAAATCTGAACATTTTCACTTAGGGGTATGCTCACTTGTTGCCCACAGTGGTTTAGACATTAATGGCTGTGTTTTGAGTTATTTTGAGGGAACAGCAAATTCACACTGTTATACAAGCTGTACACTCACTACTTTACATTGTAGCAAATTGTAATTTCTTCAGTGTTGTCACATGAAAAGATATAATAAAATATTTACAAAAATGTGAGGGGTGTACTCACTTTTGTGAGATACTGTATATAATATATAGAGGCTCCAATGGCTCCAGTGTATCTGTTCCCATGCTCACCCTGGATCTTTTCCCTTGGCACCTCCTTGTGTGACTGCTTATTGGCTAAGTTTGGATCTTGGGGTGAGTGTTCCCACATTACTCTGACTGTTAATATGTTTCTTAATAGAACTGCATGAAATGTAACTGTCACGATAACTTTGTGCATATACTTATACTCTTTACTTGTATTTTAGTACCCATCTCCTCTATACTCTCCTGAAGAAGCGGGCAACCACGAAACATGTTGAGAAATTAGATGGTCTACCCAAAACCCCCCCTGAAGTAACACACTCTGTGTGAGGTGACTCCCATGGTGGGGGTGAAGGTACCATCTAGAGGAAATTGTTGCTATACATTTTTGTCCTGACGGACTACTTTTATACTGTTTTGCATTTGCATGTATTTAAAATATTGATTTTAAACCAATTTTGTTAATGTATTGAGCCAGTACCGAGAAAATCCTGTTGTCCCACTCTATCCAATTTTCTTTGACACTTAAGGATGTGGGTATCTATACCTTAGAGATTAGACCTTTTCTGAGCAGTTGTTTTTAAAACCAGAGATTGTTGATCCAGGGAACATCCGATTGACATCCGATTGAACATCCGATCTAGAGTAGAGTTGAGCGGACACCTGGATGTTCGGGTTCGGCCGAATTTCACTAAAAAGTTCGAGTTCGGCTCCGAACTTGACCCGAACTTGACTCCGAACCCCATTGAAGTCAATGGTGACCCAAACTTTTGGGCACAAAAATGGCTGTAAAAAAGTCCTGGAAAGGGCTAGAGGGCTGCAAAAGGAAGCAAAATGGGGGTAAGAGTAGGATAAGTGCCCTGCAAACAAATGTGGATAGGGAAATAACTTAAAATCACGTAAAAAATATGTATCTCCCTACACCAGTGTGAGATGATTTTATAACGCTAATCTGTCCCTCACACCAGCAGCAGGAACCTCTCCCTACACCAGTATGAGATGATTTTATAAGGCTAATCTGTCCCTCACACCAGAAGCAGGAACTTCTCCCTACACTAGTATGAGATGATTTTATAACGCTAATCTGTCTGTTACACCAGCAGCAGGAACCTCTCCCTACACCAGTATGAGATGATTTTATAATGCTAATCTGTCCCTCACACCAGCAGCAGGAACCTCTCCCTATACTAGTATGAGATGATTTTCGCAAGCTAATCTGTCCCTCACAGTAGCAGCAGGATCCTCTCCCTATACTAGTATGAGATGATGTGACATACAGCACTATGTGACTCCAGCTTATATGGAGGCTGGGTCACATGATGCACTGGCCAATCACAGTCATGCCATTAGTAGGCATGGCTGTGATGGTTTCTATGGGCAAACAAGTGAAACGCTTGTTGATTGGCTGCCCTGCAGCTATTGAACAGGCGCGAAAAAATACCCGAACTCTGACTTTTTCTCAAATGTCCGGGTTCGGGATACGGACACCCTAAAGTCCGGTACGAACCCGAACTTTACAGTTCGGGTTCGCTCAACTCTACTCTAGAGGATCAGGAAGGTGTTTTGTTTTTTTCCTGTTGGAACAAATTGGATGATGCTAAGGGTTTTTTTTTTGCCTTCCTCAGGATCTAGGGTTCTGTACATTGAAATGTTTTGCTGGTTGAGCTCTATGGACTTTTTGTCTTTTTTCCACTTATGTAACTATAAATGATAGAAAGCCAGATGTGTATGATCAAATTTGTCTCCCCACATTTGCCATTTACTCAGAAGTGAGAGCCATATTTCCTTTAATTCAAAAGACTGTTGTGTTACTTATGTTTTCATGGCTGATTGTTCTGTACATCGTGGTTAATAAACACACAGATCTGAATTCCTTACTTTTCTCAACCTAATTTTATATACTGTATATTTAATTTCTCTCTTAATTGTTCCATATATTTTCCCATTTCCTATAGTTATTTAGATGTCACCTGTGGTATTCACAAAGGTGCAATCATTGCACTTTTCTATTAAAAACTAAATGCATATTTTTAAAAAATATTCACTTCCAATGTACTTTTGAAAATGTTATATCTTTCTGTGTGAATGATATTAAAAGTTCTTTAACTTGCAATGTATGGTTTTGGACCTTTAAACTTTTACTTTCACTTATAATTGTAAAGCATTGATGCTTTCATAAGAGTTTTAAAGAAAGCAATAGATTTGAAAGAAAAAATACATAAATGACAAGGCTGCAGTTTTTACTAATTTTAGCAAGACTTCTAATTCAGAATTTGACCGCACAATTTATTAATTTTGCTAGCTTAAGGTTCACTGAATTCCTAATAATTATCTTCAGCACATGGAACAATAGTCCCTTGATTCTTAGCTTAATTATCTTAAGCTAGTGGTGGTATTTGCAATTTAATATTAGACTTACAGTATTTTCCCCTTAACATTTTAAGGATACTATGTGACCTTCACATTCTTTGTAACTTCATATTGAAAGCTAACTGCTTTAAGCTATTTTACTTTTATATTCTCATCTAAATTAAATATTCACTGAAATTACTCCCAGCGCACCAGTTCCCGGGGAAATAGCAAATGGCCATTTTGGATATTTACTGACAATCACTATTACTTCACCTCTGATAACCCAGGGCCAAAGGTGTTGGCTACACCTTCTTCTGCATCAACATATGTATGCCTAGGACATCTGACAAATGTGTGTATGTTTAATGACAAATCTTAAAAAGAAACATTTTTAGATGATTGGCTTGTGCCTAGACTACTAAATTTCCCTTGATATCTTCTTTGTGAAACCCTTGCATATCCTTTTCCCCAGTCTAGTTCAGGGCAAGAGCAGACACATAATGGGTGGGTTGCTGTCTGTATATATCGGAATATGAATATCAGGCCACAAAAGAAGACCTTTCTACAATATTCATCATAGCAGCTGACAACATAATCAAAATTATTTAAATCCGAATATGCAATACATTTCAGCCCTAAAAGGTATGTAAGCAGAAATTATACATATTGATGAGCTGAACTGCCATAGGCTTGGTTTGAGAAGGGCTGAGGAACTTCAAAGAATTTCGGATGCTGAACTCAAACCCCATTGAAATAAATGGGGGTTGAATCTTAATAATAAGAGAATCTTAACAAGCAAGGGAGTGTAAAAAAAATAGAACAGGGAGGAGGTAGGCACTGCCCTTGGGCAGTACCAATACAAACATTTTTTTAAAAAATTCCATACGGCCTGGAACAGTAATTTTTTTAAAGCACTGACATCTACGACAGTAAAAAGAGTTTTAAGTTGCTGGCAAAAAACCTCTCCCTCGTGTCTTCTTTTTTTTTTAAGAAGAAACAGCACACAGACCCCAAAGGTACCCCATGATACAAAACAGAGTCTGTTTTAAATGGTGTTATTTATTTCCTTTTATGTAAATGTCTATATTTGCTGTAGTACATTCTACAGCAAGAATAAAGAAAAAATGTGTGACATGTCCTCCCAAAATGCATTTCAGACCCCTTGAGTCTGGTATGTATTTTAAGTGGGTACCTCACCCAAAAAAAACAAAAAAAGTATGAGGTCTCTCTTAAAATTCATCACAGCATGCAGCCTGTGGAAGGGAGGGTGAACATGCATCCCCCTCTTCTGAACCATACCAGGTCATGTGCCCTCAAAATTGGGTACACCGTGCCGGGGGGGAGGGTGATTTAAAAAAAACATGTATCAACATTTTTGCACATGTAAAAAATTATTCCTGCAATGTTATTAATATGTGTGTAGCTGAGTGAATGTATTAACCCCTTTTGCTGACAATCAAAATGAGGAGTGAGTCTTGAATGACGCTATGGATTTCGCTATGTACCTGTTACCTATTACATTTGCCCAGCAAAAGGCAACAAGGAAACTATTACACAAATATTACAAACATTACAGGAATTATTCATTATGTTTGCATGAATGTTGAGACATTCACAAATTTAATTTTTTAGAAACGGTCCCTTAGCCTGGGAGGGAATATTTTCTACGAAGAACACAGAGAAGAAATGGGAATGTTTCAAATTGATTGTATGCAAACACACTGCAAAATATATTCCCAATACACATGTAAGCTTAAAAGGCTAAAATGAAAACGTACGTGACTTACGTCCAAAGATGAAAACTCCATAAACAATGGAAATGGGCATTTAAATAATATATCAGTTAAGGAATTCTATCCTCATTTGAAAGTTATAAAATATATAACAAAACCTGTAAAAAGTAAGCCAAGGCTGGAAAAATTCAAACCAAACTCCCCAAAATTCTTCAAATATATTAAAGTGGAGCTTTAACCTAAAAAACGAAACAACTAAAATGCATACTGCCCTCCAATACATTGTAACCATCTTCTTTGCAGACAGTAATCACAGCATACCATCTAGGATCAGTAAACAAAAACACTTACTTTTTACTGCTCCTGCGCAGGATTCCTTTCATTCTCAGCATTACTGAGGTAGATGCCAAAATCAAGAATGCTCATTGGGCTGAGCTCCCAGCTGCATCAAAAACTCTTTATGGGATTTATGTGAAGGCTGTACATCATTAATCCTTTCAATACCGGGCTATAATAATATGACATCTGCAGATGGAATCATCCATCCTGGGCGGGCATCATATGATGCCCCATTAATTCATCGCTACTGTGGGCACCTGGGGGGCCCGCAGCGCAGCGATCAGGGATTGGGCATGTCCCTCAGGACTCAGCCCACCCCCAATCAGGGGAAAGAGCCAATAAAATCCACATGCACGCCGCTCATGCGCACCCCTGGGGACGTGCAGCATAGCGATCGGGGTTGAGCCTTGTCCCTAGGACAAAGCCCAGCCCTGGGCTGAAATTGGCTCTTTACCACGTGACCGCCTGTGTCCAATCACAGTCGGTCACAAATGTAAACAAAGTGGTGGGTACCGGGTGTTTCTCCTCACACACCGTTCCAGTGTGAGGAGAAGATCCGGCTTATAGTGAGTTACACTCTTTAGCGATCGTTACTGTGCCCAGATTGCCCCCACCAAATAAAGACCACCTATCATCAGCGCCCAATCTGAGTACCTGTCACTAAGCTCAACAGAGTACCTGTCATCACATCTGAGTACCTGTCGCTGAGCTCATCAGAGTACCTATCACCCCATCTGGGGTACCTATCACTCCATCAGAGTACCTGTCACCAGTCTGAGTACCTGTCACCAGACAGAGTACCTGTCATCAGTCCAAGGACTTGTCACCAGTTAGAGTACCTGTCACCATTCCGATTACCTGTCTCCAGTCAGAGTACCTGTCACCAGTCCAAGTATCTGTCATTAGTCCGAGTACCTGTCATCAGTCAGAGTACCTGTCACCAGTCAGAGTACCTGTCACCAGTCCAAGTACCTGTCATTAGTCCGAGTACCTGTCAGCAGTCAGAGTACCTGTCATCAGTCCAAGGACTTGTCACCAGTTAGAGTACCTGTCACCAGTCCGAGTACCTGTCTCCAGTCAGAGTACCTGTCACCAGTCTAAGTATCTGTCATTAGACCGAATACCTGTGATCAGTCAGAGTACCTGTCACCAGTCCAAGTACCTGTCATTAGTCCGAGTACCTGTACCCAGTCAGAGTACCTGTCAGCAGTCAGAGTACCTGTCACCCCATCTGGAGCACCTGTCACCCCCATCTGGAGAACCTGCCCCCCTCTGAGGTATCTGTCACCCCCATCTGGGGTATCTGTCACCCCATCTGGAGTACCTGTCACCCCATCTGGGATATCTGTCACCCCCATCTGGAGTACCTGTCATCCACATCTGGAGTACCTGTCACCCCCATCTGGAGTACCTGTCACCACCATCAGAAGTACCTTTTCTGTGATCCCATCAAGAGTACCTGTCCCGTGAGCCCATCAGAGTACCTATCTGTGCAGCCAATTACTACCTACGCACAGCCCATTAGTCCCTGACATGCAGCCCATTAGTCCCTGACGTGCGGGCCATTAGTCCCTGACGTACAGCCCATCACTACCTGTCATGCAGCCCATTAGTGTCACCCTTCATACAGCCACCATGTTCAAAAGAGTATACACCCCAGAAGAGGCATATCAGATACTAAGCCTGACCAATGAGAACAACTCCCAGTTACAGTTCTGATTCCAATTCCGATTCTGGTTCGGAATACTAGCCCGTCAAAGGCAGTACATCGGAATCAGAGGAGGAAGCAGTCCGCCCTAAAAGAAGATGGTCTGAAGACCAAGGAGCTACCAGCAGCGCCAGACACTCCACTGGCCAATCGGCAAATGCGCTAGACCCCAGGAGGAAAGGCCCAGTACAAGCGCTGGAATTTAGCACCAAAGAAGTAGCGCCCAAACCCAGCTCCCTGAGTCCTTGGCAAACCCATTGTGGCTGCCTGCTAGCACAGGGTCAGCTACAATCCCCCCTTTCACAGGACAGCCAAGTGTGCATGTCAACACCGAAGAATTCTCAGAAATCAATTTTTAACATTTATTTTTCCCCTGAAGAGTTGGTTCAAAACATAGTGGACCAAACAAATCTCTTTGCTGGTCAATTTATTCAAAACAACCCCAACTCAAGCTATGCCTGCCCTTTCGAATGGAGACCCCTAACAGTAGCGGCGGAGTTTAAATTGTTCCTAGGCCTTACGCTCAACATGGGGCTTACAAAAAAATTGAAGCACATGCATATTGGTCTACCAACCCCATCTACTACATGGCAATTTTTTCATCGGTCGTGTCTAGGTCCCGTTATGACATTATAATGCACTTCCTGCATTTTAGCGATAACTCTGTGTCCCACCCGAAATCATCCCGACTTTGATAAACTATATAAAATTCTCCACCTATTTGATTTTTTCTCTAAGAGATTTGACGAAGTTTATATCCCTGAGCAGAACATCTCCGTGGAGGAATCCCTGTTTCATTTCACAGGCTGGCAGGGAATTAAGCAGTATATACCAAGTAAGAGGGCCAGGTATGGCTTGAAACTCAACAAGCTCTGTGAAAGTGCCACTGGATATGTGCATGCCATTCGTGTGTAGGAAGGCAAAGATTACCAGCTCCAGCCCCCTGAGTATCCACCGTATCCACCCACTCCTCCAAAAGGGGTATCATATCTACATGGATAATTATTATACAAGTCTGCCCCTGCTCCGCCACCTATACCTGAAGAAAACTTTGGCCTGCGATACAGCAAGGAAAAACAAGAAGAGCTTCCCTCAGAGTCTTGTCACCACAAGGCTACAAAGGGGGGAATCGGAAAGCCAGAGGAACGAGGAAGTGTTGGCCGTGAAATGGAGGGGTAGGAAAGATGTATACATGATGTCCACCATCCACTTATGACACTTCGGTGGAACTTTGCGCAAGACACTGCCCCATTCAAAAGCCTTGCTGTATCCACGAATACAATAAATTCATGGGGGGTGGATTTAAGTGATCAAACGTTGCAGCCCTATCTCTCAACATGAAAGCCCCTCTTCTGGTACAAAAAAGTTGCAATTTACTTTTTCATTTGGCCATTTATAACTCCTTCATCACCTATCAAAAATCAACTGAAGTACCCAACACCTTCCTAAAATTAAAAGAAGACATTATCACTGCCCTAATCTATCAACAAGGACCCCTCCCCAGAAAGCATACTGTCAGGACCTGGGATTGAACCTGAGACTTCTTCCATGTCTGGCATTGATCCTTCTCACAGAGCTATCTGAGATGCTGGACAGCTCCCTGCCTGATCTGTTGGATATTCTGCCTGGTCCATTAGACAACTCTGTCTTATGTCTTGATTGCTGGTGAACCTTGAACTTCTTGCTCCTCCCATGGACTTCCTTTATAAGCCTTGTCTCTGCACTTCCTCTTTGCCAGGTTATTGTGCTTTCTTAGCCAGCGCCTTGCTTTGTCTTCCCTGCTGTTGTCCGAATTTGCTACCATTCGTTAACGACCCTTGGCTTGTTCCACGACTACTATACTGCCTGATCCCAACCTGCAACTACTCATTACCGACCTTTTGGCTTGATTACTGACCACGCTCCCGTCTGATCCTTATCTGCTCATCCGCTACTGGACCCCGGTTTGCTAACAGCCTGGTGGGGCAATCCTGAGGACCGCGACCTAGTACTGACACGCAGCTAAGTCCATCTCCACCATCAGGAGCTCTGGTGAACACCGGTCGGTACTTAGATTCCGCACCTCAGGTGAGCCTGTGTCATCTGCCAGGGTGACTACAAAACTGCTATAGCAACTGGTCTTCGAGCCTGACGCTTGATCGTGACAGAATAACCTGGCCTAAAACATGGAGGCCGCTATAGCAAACGCCGTGGCTCCTTTCAGGCAGCAAATCGCAGAGTTGCAGTAGTTTGGTGTTACTTACCAAGAAAAATTTGCCGGACTAGAAAATGTGGTGAAGGGGCAACATGAAGAGATCCGTGCTCTGCAAAAACAATTGCTGGACCAACGTTCCCGAGATGATGCTAACGCACATATGCCTCATCCACCCAAGTTTAATGGAGATCGCCGCCATTACAGAGGTTTTCTTAACCAGTGTCGCATATATTTCCAAATGCGACCCGTTGCATTCAATTCTGAAAAACAGAAGGTAATGTTTGTTATCAACCTCCTGACTGGGGAAGCTCTAGCCTGGGCTTCCCCTTACATAGAACAAGACAGTGCCACCCTGAATAATTTACAGACTTTTGAGGCCGCGATGAATCAGGTTTTTGATGATCCCAACCGCTGTGCTACTGCTGAAGCAAAGTTGCATAGCTTACGGCAGGGTAAACGTTCTGTTGCTGAGTACACTGCGGAATTCAAGCGTTGGATCACAGATACCACTTGGAACCCAGCAGATCAAAAAAGTCAGTTCCGCCAAGGGCTTTCTGAACAGGTAAAAGATGAGCTTGCCAGAGTGGAGACTCCTAATGATCTCGAGGCCTTCATCCAACTATGTATCCGAATTGATTAAACGTCTCTTTACGTACGGTGGTAATGAAGGTTTGTAAGGGTCGGAGAGGAAGGAGGAAAGACATTCAGAAACTAGTTAAGCCTATGTATCAACCTACTTCCGGAGCTCTAGTAATCCTCAGAGGTGAGACCGTTCGAGTAGAAAATGGACAAGTCTTTCGGGAACCGCCTTGACTGAAAAAACTAGACGACCCAAGGTTCACCATAGACACTAGGTTGCGAACTTAAGGCGTCACATGAGTCGTTGTCTTGCAAATGGGACGGCATTCGATACGTTGAAACGAAGTCGTCATCGTGTCGCCAACCCTAGTAGTTTTTGGACTAAGTAGCGCCGGAGTT